>JANCMA020309673.1:0-11994 GCA_024336925.2 Zoanthus solanderi | reverse complement strand
AAAAACTGGACCAGTTGTACGAATATCTCGATATGTACTGCGGTATTTTTGACACGTTTAGAAAACTGGATGACTTTGGCAGTAACGGCTTGCCATAATATAACGGCTTGCCATAATATTGTGACTTTCTTTCTCCTTAATAAAAAAGATGATATTTATATTTCTATGTGCACTGCGGTTTTATAATACGATATTTGTGAGCTGAATTTAAAATTATACAATTAACAATTTTTTTTAAAAAATTATGAGTTTTATTATATAGGGGCAGAACCGTCTTCCATTTAACTGGTCAGCTATTTGCTACCGATGGTAAAGTCTCGCGCATAAGCAATGTGTTGACTTTTTACACCAAGCCGGCCGTCGGCCTTCGTTCCGCCTGGCGACTCTTAATGGATCTCAAAATAATGCGAAAATCTTTGGCTGTAAGCCTTTGGATATTAGCAAGTGACACGATTTCCTGGTTTTCATATCTTAAAACCATTTTGGTTGTACGATTGCAAAGAAAAACGTGAAATCGCACTACAATGGCAACTCTAACATTACTGATGTCAGTTGTTTTGAATCTTCCGTGACTCAACACTAACCTCGCTATCGTGTTTGCGCGATTACAAATTCATTATGGCGCCGGGAACTGTAAAAAGAGCTATTGCCATAGGGCAAATCAAGAAAGGTGAACATCCAAAACCAAGATTCAGTTTTCATGTAAACATTTTTACCATGTCAGATGCTAATTTAATCGTTAGGGAAAGTATTCACGAAGGTGACCGTCATTTTAGTGAAGAATCTAGAGGAAGATAATACAATGTGTTTTTATGAGTCTCAGATGTGTTATGTGCAATTTCGTGTCATGTTTCGTTTACTTACTGCCAGCCCACAAAGTCAATCAGGAGCCGGTTCCTCAAAACTCGGTTAACTTAATCCTGGATTATGACAAAATTCAGAGTAACGTTTTCGTAAGTAAAACTTTGTGATGCTTACAAAATACTGTTCAGTTTACTAATCAAAGAAACATGTTAACTCCGAAATTCCAGCCCAAAGCAAGCTATAGAAAATAGGAAACAGGAAAATGGGTTAAAAAGTTAAACCTGGGTTAACAATAATCGGGTTTGGAGGAACCTGGCTCTGATGACCAAGTCTGCAACAACAAAAGTCTAATACATCTCCCATAGAAACAGTCTGCCATCTGAACTACTCAAAGACACTGGTAAAATACATCTTTTAAAATTATTTATGCTTCATTGTAATATTATTTTGCACGACTTTTAACTATCTCTTCAAGGTTGCTTTCCTCGCTTCAGATTTAGCTTTATCTAACTATCCATTTTCGTGTTGTGTTTCGCATCTGACAGCCCCCAAAGTTGATCTGATGATCAACTCTACAGTGATAAAAGTCGAATGAATCGCCCATAGAAAGAATCTGCCATCTATGATCTGAACTGCTCGGATGAAAAGACACTGGTAAACACATGTTTTTAAAACTATTTACTCCTCATTATGATTTTATTTAGTTTCTGTGTTTTCAATTACAATCTGGCGCGCCCACAACACCATATAGCAATAGCCCGACTTGTAGCTAGCTCCTCAGGGATGCTTTCCCCATTTTGGATGCTTTTCAGTTTTAACTCATCACTGACGGCAAAATGTAGCACATTTTCAATGAATTCAGCTCGCAGCACTTCACTTCCTTCTACAAACTTCTAGTTTGTTTATTACTTGCTCGATCAGAAATGATGCTCTCAAAAAATGAAGTTTCGTAGTTTTAGTCAAAGTGACAAAGATTGAAATTTCTAAACAATTTCTGGCAGTCTGCCATAACGTAAAAATCTGAATCACGAACCGTTTCGTATACTTTATCAGCACTCATGCAGACAAACGAAAAAAAAAATCTGAGAGGTACCTTTTGAAATACTTCTGATAGCGATCAGTTAAATGGAATGCCGGTTGCTACGTTGAATATTTAAAATATAGGAAGAAGTCAACTACTGCATTAGTCCAAACAATTACAGCAATCTCACTGGATAGAATTTATTTAAGCTCCTGCAGAGTGGAGTCTTTTGTTATTTAAAAACCAAAATCGAAGAAAAAGTCTACTTTGCAGTCTAAAGTTTTGATCGTATATCTGACTGGTTGCTGGGAATAATAGCAGAGCGGTGATGGCTACTTAGGGCACCCTTGCGTGCAATTTCCTTGGACTAAAAAGAAGAGAACCGCCCTCTTTTATGGATTGTGGCCCTGTGCATGTGATAAGAATCACTGAAAGGAGAGGTCAGTGAAAAATGACAGGTCGATTTCTAACGCGCCTCAACAGAAAGGCGAAAAGCCGAATATCATTCGAATGTTTTTGACTTTCGTTGGTCGTGTTGGCAGTTAAAGCGTTTAATTTGTTAGATGTGAAATTTATTTACATTTGCAGGGATGACGATTTTATCGGGATTTAGGCCGCTATGGCCGGAAACAATTTTTTAAGTGACGGGCATGCTGTGGCCGATAACACGTCGAGCCTCATGCAGCCATCCCTTCTTTTTAGAGGGAGAGACTTTGCTCACGAAATAAAATTCGAAGTAGCGGAAGGAAGGAGTGAAAACAGAAATAAAATATAAAATGCAAGAATGAGGTGAGAGAACCTCATTACTCTTAAATTAATGAATTAGTGTAATTTCAAAACGATTAACAAATCCTCCAATTTTATTAAGTTTTACATAAAGTAACAGTCTACATGACATATTCATCATATTCGCAATCAGGGGATGCCTGTACTCTGAGGTAGACGGAGACCTTTCACATGACAGACACACACATATAATTATAAACACAGATATATATCCGAGGGCCTACGGTTTAACATCCTTATCCGAGATGACGCAAAAGTCTTAACATTTGCAGATGTTAGAGCAAAGGCAGCACCTTCTCCTCAATTATTTTAAGACCTTGAGTGTCGGTCCGGCCGTAAATCGCACCCAGGCCTCCTGCATGATAGACTTACCAACTAGGATAACCAGACAACAGATGTTTGTTGTTTCTGTCTTTGTAAGGTGTGCTCCTATAACTTATTTGATAATCTTTGTTTTTCCAGTCCGAAATACATACCTGCCAACCGCTGGAGTTCAAAATCTGGAGACTTCTAGAAACCTATTTAATTAGCAGTGGAAATCCGAGTTGTAAGAAAGATTTGAACTCATGTCCTATTTGGGCCGTATGTAGCTGTGTTATAAAGCGACCAGTCGTGAGTCGAACATTTCATACAATTGAGTCCTCTAATTTTTCTACCGGCGAACTATTTTTACCAATTCTCTAATCTCGATTGGTTTGTGGGAAAAACTTATAGACAAATCATGTATGGAAATTTCAAAATGCGGGCTAGCACAGGTTAAATTTCCAATATGTTTGATTTTCCATAAAGTGCCTAAGTTTCATGAAATTTTTCAAAAGTTAAGTGTTTGCTTACCCATCAAAATGGCTTAAAACTTAGTAAGGACTATAAGAAACTTAGTTACAGATTTTCATAGCACTTGACTTGACACCCACGCTTATCTCCTGTGTTTACATATGCCAGATATGGCTGGACTGGGACGTCAGCAAGAGGATTGATCTTCTTCCTTTTCAGTTTTTCCATAGCTAGCCATTCTCATCACATCGTCGAAACCCAAGGGAAGGACGCCTAAACGTCTTTTTGTAAAAAACTTCTTTCCTTGGTCATCTTGATTTTTTCGACTTCACTTCGACTGACGACAGCGTGCAAAAACCGCGCCAAATGTCTACCAAATATTGTGCAACTTGATTGGTTGATTTCTAACCAGTTTCAAAACACATTTATAACAATTTGATTGCTTGTTTTAAGTTTTCCGCTCAAAAAGCAATCCATTTTTTTCCTTTCTGACATTTCGAAAATAGTGAAATCGAAAAAACATTTGAAAAAAGGCCTAGGGAACTAGGGAAAACGAACCAAATTCATTCGAGCCGGTAGCCATGTTGCGTTTTAAATATGTACATCGTATAAGACGTCACGACGTATCCTTTAAAATTAAAATGGCGCGCGGTACCAGGAAAAAAAATTTTGGGCTTATTCAGTTTTTCTGGTTTGAGCTGGCATTTGCATGGGAAAAATCAATAGTTTCCATAAGTGGCAACAGAATGAGTAGATTTGGTATGTAAAATAAATATATGTTACATAATTAAATTAATACACTGGTACTAGTATAAAATATGTGTATACGCACGTATGTGTTACTGTTAAATCAAATGAGTTGAACTTTAAAATGAAAAATGCTTTAATTTGATACTTTTATGATATACATAGATTTGGATAAGACAGCCTCACCAGACGGCTTATTCCATTCATTATTTGCCCTAGTAAAAATAAAAATGTCAACATCTTATTTCCCTTAAGTAGTTTGAATTAATACCAATTAAGGAAATTTTAAAACATGGCTGCCCTAGCTCTATTTTCTGTTGGTATAATATACATCTTGTATACCTGGTGCTCACTACTCCTGGAAAACTCCTAGAAATTTGAAATTCTCATCCGGGGCCCTGGAAACCTATCCTGAAAAGCAGACAGTTTCCCAGTACTCCTGGAAAACTCCTTGAATTTTGTTAAAACTTTTTATCAGTTTTTCTTTTTAACAAACCAAAACCTGCATACACTTGTATTATATTTAGACTCAATTTCAGTTGCCAAGAGGGAATTTGGGATTGGTTTTCAGAAAAATAAATTCTTTACCCTGGAGAACTTGTCTCCTGGAAAACTTGGAATTTTGCTATATCAGTCATCAGTGAGCACCATGGATATAGATGTTCCAGTTTCCATCCAGTAGCCCATGACACAAATACTGTAGTATATGTTCTCTTCCATCTGTGCACAATGACAGTTAATTTGGTGATACAGTTACATGTGATCCAGATTTGAGTCATTGTCCAGAGCAGTAGCAGAGTACACATTTTCAAGAAAGGGGTACCATTATACTCATACGTACCTCACCATGCAGGTGAGGGACCCCCTTCCCTGATGAGCACCTTGGATCTACCAGTGTATATTTTTCAAACAACAAAAACAATTTTTGATAACTAAGCTATAGGTACATGGCTGGTGGCTTACAATCTTCACTAAGCATTCATTACCACCGAAATATTATCTTTTTGCAATATAAATAATTTAGTAATTTAATATTTATAACATATAATTATACAGCTTGTTTATATGTCAAAATAAACATGAATCACTCCCCATTACTTAAACTGAGACCACGTTAACCGATGCAAAATTGAACTATTTCTTCACTAGTGGTAGTCATGCAGAAGCAAAAAACAAACACAACTGTTAATTATTCAAATTAACCAACTTGAATAATTGTTTACAGTAATTAATATAATACATTATAGTTAAAATATTACATTACAGTTGCACTAACTTGAATATCGGATCTTGTAAGTTAAATCTTATTGAACTGAATTAACACTAGGGAATACTTTGTAACCTACACCTTTAAAATTTAGGGAGAGCAGTTGATAATCTGACTGAGATGGCAAGAAACCGTATGGCTTTTTTAGAAGCTGAGACAAAGACTTAATGTTCCTGATATATTTGTCATCTAGAAACAAGAGAGAGAGACATTTCCTTTCTGAAATTGCTCTAATATACCTAATCCATGAACAGGTATGTTTTAATTCCCATTTTATAATAACTCCCAAAATGGATATTTTGAGTGTGTTTTGTTTGATTACTGGTAAGGCAAGGGAAGACTTTTAGTCACTTTGTGAATAAGAAAGTCTAAAGATTCCGAAGCAGAGAAAAAAACGAAAAAAAAAACAAAAAACGAAAAAACAAGACCATGCATATTTTGAAGAGAAGTTCAGTTTTCAGGGCTTTTAAAATGTTTTCAGTCAAGTAGGTGTCCAAAAAAAGTATCTGTCTACTAATCTAAAAAAAATGTAAGAGGAGACATGCTCCATGATACATTTCTTGCATTCAGTTTCCTGGAAATATTTAAGCCGCATTTTTGTGATCTTGGCACTTGGCTTGGCCACTAACTTTTCAACTTACTAGTCTAGTAACAAGTATCATCAATTTAGATGTTATTAGCCATTTTATTTTTACTCTCCAAACTTTGAAATTCTGATATGTCTTCATTGAGAAAGGCAGAAACTTGTTCAGTTAATTTCATTTTGCTTACTAGCCAAAATGTCTAGTGGAAATAGAAAATCCACTAGCCAAATTTAAATTTCTGCTAGTCTGTGGCTAGTTGCCTACCGTTAGTCTCGAGCCCTGCTTTGGAATTTTAGAAACTTCAAATTTTATTTATTTTCCTAGAGCTATTAATAAAGGTTTTCAACACTGGGCAAAACACAGAGTTCGAAATTCCCCAGCGCTGTCAGGCGCTCAGCTTCAAAACTAGTCTGTTCTTATACACAGTAAGATTACTCGCTATGAGGTGCGCAACTGCCATTTGTGCAAGTACGTGACATGACTAAAACGAGATAAGTATTCAAGATGGCGCAGAAAATGCTGACGTACGACGAAATGAGTAGCACTGAATAGTCAAACTTGAGCATCGCAGGAATCCCATGTTTATTGGTTGCGTTCACCTAACGTCGAACGCAATTATACCTTAACTCCTAGGTTCCAATGGACAACCATTATGCAATCATCCAGATTTTTATTACTTGTGCTAGCAGCGAAGCGCGCGGCAAAAGTTAAGTTTTGCCCCGTGTTTTTTTTTTTTATTTGTACGAGGTCTTCAGCCACTTGATGTAATAGATTGAAAGAAGAGAAAACAATTTTTTAAGCCCTCGGCGGCCGGAATCGAACACCACATCTTCGGTTTACTAGTCCGACGTGTTAACCACTACACCACAAGGACTAACCACGCTGGAGACGCAGCCAGTTAATGTAATGTATGAATAACTGCAGGGATCCCAAGGCATTATTTCTCTATGGATAAGTTGAACACCATAAATTTGGGTACGCATAGAATTAATGAATGACATGAAAGTATATTAAAATAATGTGTATAATAGTATTTTGGTTTTGGAGAATGTTGAAGAAATGGTAGTAATGGTTTATTTAAACAACATCAAAGCGACCGAGATTGTTACGGTTAATGATCAAATACGCATGTCAAACGTCCAAACGTTCTAAAGTTTGGTTCATACAGTAATGGATAAGATTAAAGCAATGGCTCCACATTTTAGTCCTCCGGTTTCGTCTCTTGCAAGGAAACTTAAAACCAGCTAGTTCTAAAGAGCTTCTGAGGCATTTTCCCTAAACCAGTCGCTTTCAAACAGGAGTTGTCCTTCATTCTAATTGAAATTGCGGCCAGGCCGCTTGTGGACGATTGCTTTTCGCATTCTTGAGCACCATGTCCCTCTTTCTGGCTATGAGAACCTCTCTGGACTTTGCAAACTCCTGGTCTTTCAAAACATTAACGTATGAAATAATATCACTAAAAAAACGTTGAATGCTTCAATTGAAGGAATTTCGGAGACACTGATTCACAACCTCAGCAATTGTTTTTCCGAAAATCCTTCAGTCCGCAAAAAAATCTTCAGAGCAAAATGTTAAGCTCTTTTGGAAGTATGGTTTTTGGGAATTTCTGGTCTCCTCGACCAAGGAACAAAATCTTTGTCACGTGTTTAAGTAGTAGTTTGTCCATTTCGTTGTGTTTTCCGGTAGAAGTAAGTAGATAAAATCTTGAATTCGTTTCAGCTGTTTGTCTTCTTACTGTCTTCAAATGTTAGTTGAGATGGTACACTATAATTTCTTATTCTGGATGGTAAATCTCGCTTTCACTGTAATAGCTATCGCCCGAATACATTTTCTAGTTTTTGTTTTGTTTTGTTTTTGTTTGTTTTTTCTAAGAAACAAAAAGGTTTAACTTTCTAAATTAAATTTAAATTTTGTATTATTTTGTGAAAGAAACAGCATCAAAGGAAACTTAGAAACCCGGTCAGTATAAAAAATCGAGGGTTTCTGGACCAAATCTTGACAAATTTTTAAAAACATACCAATTATCATTAACGTTTGGTAAGATTGTGAGTAAGTGAACATGTCCTAAGCGTCCATGCTGATGCATACCAAATAAATGCCACGTTAAACTCACCTAAAAGGCACAAAGAGTAGCTGCACTCCAGTGAATTGAAAATAATCCTACCAGGTTGATCTTTTCCAAGGAAATCCAAGAATTTCAGGTAAAGATTGTTGTTACTGAAACATTTTAAACACTGCGGACAAAAAAAAAACAGATAGGTAAGCAGTCAATCAATTTAATCTCCTTAATTAAAATTAGTATAAACCTACTAATGGTCTAGCAAACACGTATCCTGCATTCTGATTGGCTATTCTACTAGAGGTCTATTTGTGATAGCCTACTAGTAGAGAAAAGATGACAGATCAAAATAGTAATGAGCCCCATTTTGCTATAATATAAGAGGATTTCATCGATAATCTAATTTGTGCATCAGCTCAGAATTATTTAAGAAAGTGCAATCCAAAAGTTGCTTTCAAGCAAGCTCAGTTGCACTTCATAATACACTACAAGAACTTTGAAAAAATAACCTTATTCAGGTATAAATGTTAAAACGTTAGCTCATGCAACAAGTTTACTTTCACAAATGAAAACTTCATAAGGTTCAGTTTCACAATATTTGCTTTTGAAAGAGAAATCAAAATACCACTTTTCACTTACTGAAGGGGCAATGGTTCGGAGATGAAACATCAATCCTGGGACGGAGAGAATGTTCAGCAGGAAAAGACTGCACAGGTTGTCCGACATATTGGAAAGCAGCAGTGGCCTAAAATTGAGGGTAAAAATATTCATTAAAATGCTGCAAACTAAAAATATTAAGGGAAGATGTGCGCAATATTTGAATCTTTGTGAGAATTTCTTTTTTTCCAAAGATAACTCAGCTTTCCATCCTTTTGAGATTGGTAAACGATTACCAGCATTTGCTAGGAGCTAACCTTCAATGGATTACTGTTCTATCAAGGGAGAGTCAAATACTCTCATCTGCTTGACGCTAGGGAAATCTGAGATAAGCACCGGCTCCAAGGAGCCACTAGGCTTGGCAAAGAAATTAAGCTTTTAAAATTAGCTATGAGGCTGTCATTTGCAATGATGAGATAATCTTAATACGATTGTACTCAATAGAATATTTGCGATCATGAAGCTTAAACAAAGGATGCTCTTCCAGGAATCTGCGTTTGCAACCTTTGAAGTCTCTTCGCAACCTCTGTAGCTCTCTCAGAAATAGAAACAGGTGCTCGAAAAACTGAAGAACAAAACAATTTGTTTGAAGCTATGAAGTCATGGCTGTTGGCACTTGGCCAACTTCATCTGTCCAATCAATACCACATGATAATGTACAATTGTGATAAAACTAGTACCACAGCTTTTAGCAATGGCATTATCAACGATCTTCATGGCTATGTATCCCGGCGGTTTGAGTAATCAAGATTTTTAACCTCTCTATACTATACCTTAGTGCCATAGTAATTATTGCTGTAAGTGAAGCAGATTTGATGACTGGTTCACTGCGCGCGAGACCGTTCATCAACAGTTCCTAAAACAAAGAAATCATGTTATTTTTAAATGTCTAATAGGATAGCACAACATTGATCAAATTTTGTGATACAAATTAAAACGCCTGTTTTACAAAAATTTTCAAAAGCAATTTGCTAATCATTAAATAAAATTGCCAACTGAGAGCAATGGCTTGTGATTCTTACCAACTGAAACATTCATTTTACTCCATTTTCAGTACTTTTTTTGAGAAAAGGTGAATAAAAACGTTTTTGGAAAATCTACTCACACCTCCAACATTCTGTTCACTACTGATGCTATTTTTACAAAACTCAATTCTTCATCTTTAACAGACCCCTGGTAGCAATCAATATAACAACAAGAACAAGAGTAATGACTCACATTCAATTCGTCTTCTTAAAAGCCTTATTGAACTTCATAATCCCATGGTAAGAGCATGAACGGCAGAAATACGAGAGGCAAGTTCTCATATTTAAACAATTTTAGTAAAGGAAGACATCAGAAACATGAAGAAAAGTCCTCGGTATCAGAATAAAGTTTGCAAATCTCAACCATAAAAAAAATGTGGTGGTAACGCAATCATGAGGAACACTAAGCAAGGCTGGAGTGGTACACAAATGAGATCGCTTGACTCATCCTATTAGGCCTAGACTTTACCTCAAAGAATTAAAAAAAAATAATTTGTGAGTGTACTGCCTAGCAAGCAGGTCCTTCCTGTTATTAATTCCCCATGACCTGCCTCTTGACCATGACTTGGAGATCTACTACAAAGTCTTCTTCATTCTACTCTTCCCTCAGAAAAAGGACCCCGTGTAACACATACAAAATTAAGCAATTTTCTAAGTAGTTTAATATCCATATTGACTCTGATCGCTAACTCACCCTCCACAGAAGTGCCTTTAAGTTAGACTGCTTTCTATACCTTAAGAATAGGAAACAATCCTTTGGAGTTGAGAAACCCAAGAACGTTAGCACACAGCTGCTGCAAACTGGATTGCAAAGCTTCTGAAAAACAATAGAATTAGTTTAAAACTAAAGGCAGATAATGATTTAATACCAGTCCATAAGAGTTCATTTTCCAGGCTGTAAAGTTATTACTGAGAAGCTATACGTACATTACCTTATTTAGTATGCATCCTTCATTCCAAATCCATGAATGTGATTGGTCAAAATCAATCACGTGATTATACATTACATGTCGACAATGTTATACTGTAAGTGCATTTCAGTGCAGCACGATTAATATTCAGAGTGATGTATTGAAAACGCCGAGTGTTCAAAAATTGTTTCGTTAAGGGCAAACCATTGGATATATAAGTCAAGTGATTTGGCGGGCTTTTTGACTCATCGCAACAACACATCAAAACCTTTGCACCTTTTAAACAAGTTTGAAGTTTGGCTTTCTTAAGTACAACCGCAGCACTATGCGACATTTTTGTCCTTTTACATAAAGCCATCATTTCAGGTTTATCAGCTGCAATTGCCTTCCTCAATAAATTGAATGGTTTTCACCCGTCTCTTTACTTCACGATGGAGATTGCTACTAACAACAAGCTTCCTTTCCTTGGAATACTGATAGAGAACAAGGGAAATCACCTGACAACGAGCGTGTACCATAAACCTACTGATAGTGGACTATTTTTACACTACCAGTGTCATGTGGACCAGCCACATAAAAGCTCACTACTGAAAAACATGTTGAGTAGAGCCTATCGTTTATCGTCATCATGGGATTTGCTTATTAATGATCTTACTTTGTAATAGCCTTCGTTCATATTGATAACAATAATAATAATGACGACTTTATTTAGGTGTCAAGTCTTATTTAGCCGGCCAAAGACCTACTAATCCAGGACACGATCTTTACAACTCTAAGGTGGACGGAGACCTTTCACATGACAGACAAAGACACAGAAGTCTCCGAGGGACTACGATTTAACGTCCTTATCCGAGAAGAAGCAAAGTTTTACCATTTTGCAGATGTTAGAGCAAAGGTAGCACCTTCTCAATTATTTTAAGACCCTGAGTGTTGGTCCGATCGGGAATCGAACCCGAGCCTCCCACATGATAGACTAGCACCTAGACAACTAGGCTAACCAGGCGGAAGTTAAATTAGTTCTGCCATTTGTATTTATGAAATGTTATCTTTAAGAATAAATCATTCTTGAAAATGTAGACTGCGAAACATCGAATTTTAACGTTATTCTTCATTTTAAGTAACTAATAATAATGAGCTATAGTGATGAAAAAAATTGATAAAACATCAGCTTTAAAAACGGCTTTTGAGATCAACTAAACTTTCTTTACTGTTGATCTTTCATTGGCCTTTGTCTTCTTTGGTCTTTTGCTGTTGGAGACCATGAACCATACCAATCATCTCGGAATGACTTATCCCTGCCAAGAACCCGCAAGTGCTTATCTTCTATTCTGACACTACATAAATAAACCATTTCACTCG
>JANCMA020309571.1:0-11998 GCA_024336925.2 Zoanthus solanderi | reverse complement strand
CAGGAAGCCCGCAAAACTTCGATACATTGTTCGGAATCAATCAACAGTCAGCTGATAAACTTCCCAACATTCTAAACGATATTTAAACGGTTTTCTTAATTATCTATGTACTATAAATTTCGTCGCACTCCAAGTCTACTTGCAGTGGCCACAAGCGCTTAAATAGCGCTTTTTATATAATTCTACTCTTAGTACCTATATTGTTTTTATCATTTTTTTACTAGAAATAATCACCTTCATTATTCCACAGACTGGACAAACCAAATTGGTTGATACTGCAACAGAAACTGTTGACAAATTAACCGCTGGCCAAGAAGAACTGCTGACCCAACAGCGTTCTCTCAAAAAGACCTATAAGGATGTCCAGCATACGATGTCGTTAACACTCAGAAGTAATGTGCGTGCTTTGAATGAGGAGAAAAGTATGATCTCTAATGGGAAGAGACAGTTGTCAGAAATGACAAGGGTTATTGGAGATAAACTTGGTTAGTAGACTGATTTTTTTTCAATTTAAGTGAGTATTTACAAAAGGCAATATCCAGAGGCGAATAGTTGCGAATCTTCCCTCCCCCACCTGGATCCCCCAATACAAAGATTCCAATAATTGAGTCTTTACTTAAGCCGAGGTCGAGAGGCATATTATATTGTTGAGAAATTCCCAACCCCGCCTCCAGAACCACAAACACGCACATACTCCCTTCTATGCATCATTAACGGGATTTATTGGACAACTTGGTTTAAACTGAAATTACCCTTCCTCATCATGTTTCGATTCTCTCAATTAATAACTGAGTAGCTCCTAAAGTATAGACTGCAATTGATGAATACGGTTCACTGACAAATATAATTAATTTCAGCGTAGTTTTCCAGCCATTCATTTTACTTTACTCATGTTTCACACATTTCGTGGCTGGTTGATCTTTTCAGATCGACTACGTAATATGGCATTTTGTTTACGATATTTATCACTTGCGGTCTATAGTTCATATATTTGAGACCGTAGATCTTCGAAATGCCGTTCATTTTTTTTGGACATGGGTCTGGCCATGTGAGTCTCCACAGGATTGTTTTGTCAATTCGTGGTTCTTGATTTGTCAGTGAACGGATATGTTTTAGAGTCGGTATGGAGTTACAACTTTGAACATGATAAACAACTAGCCTTTGGCTGGCTGTTCATTATTGCCTTTACACCGTACTGACGAGTCCCAAAAAGGACGACACCGTACTGACGAGTCCAAAAAGGGACGAAACAGCTAGCTGTCTACGGTTAAAGTTGCTGGCTTGGTCCGAGCTCTGACTCGTATTGGTTCACTGACAAATTAATTTCAGCGTAGTTTTCCAGCCTTGCATTTTATTTTACTCATAGTCATAGCTTCTAAAAACCTATTGAAAAGGCATTTATACTAAATTAGCTATAAAGCATCAAAGAAATCCTTAACAACTTTACCCTTTGCTTAACAGAGAATGCAACAGCTGAGATTTACAGACAAGAAAAAGACAGGAAAAAGAGCCAAAAGCAAATTCTTGATGATCTGAGCAACATTCGCCAAAAAGCGCAAGACGTTTGGAACAAAATTGGTAAGTATTTTGAATAATTTATTTTAGAATCATTGAGTGTCACAGTAAAATTAGTAAACCAAATAAAAAAACATTTACTACCAATTAACCCCCCAAAAATTATAGTGCTTTGTACCCACGTTTTTCGCAAACAAGTTCGCTTCAAAATTTAAAAAAATGCATGTGAGATAATGCAAATTTATGGCGTTACAGCCGTTGCGGTATAATATCAAAAAAAATCTGAGAAAGCTTTCGATATGCCAATAGTTTTAGTAATCCAAGCTAACTAATGGGCTTCTCCCTTTTCTTTTTTTTTTCACTTTCTTTGTCAATTCTAAAAGCCCAAAGAACAACATTGCGTTAACTGTAAAAACTTTGGGAACGAGGTTGCGTTAACACTAAAAGCCCTGGGAACGAGGTTGCGTCAACTCTAAAAGCCCTGGGAACGAGGTTGCGTTAACACTAAAAGCCCTGGGAACGAGGTTGCGTTAACACTAAAAGCCCTGGAAACGAGGTTGCGTTAACTCTAAAAGCCCTGGGAACGAGGTTGCGTTAACTCTAAAAGCCCTGGGAACGAGGTTGCGTCAACTCTAAAAGCCCTGGGAACAAGGTTGCGTTAACTCTAAAAGCCCTGGAAAACGAGGTTGCGTTAACACTAAAAGCCCTGGGAACGAGGTTGCGTTAACTCTAAAAGCCCTGGGAACGAGGTTGCGTTAACTCTAAAAGCCCTAGGAACGAGGGTGCGTCAACTCTCTCAAGCTTTCTGAAAAAGTAAACTTTGGGTCAATTAATGACTAATATAACTCATTAATAATTGATGACTCTCTTCTATTTCAGACGTAAGCACGTCACAAATGGCCAGTTACCATTCGCAAGCGTCACAGCATTACACCGAAACTTTGGAGAACCTGGAGAAAATGAACAACACTATCAACTACTTAATTAAGGTTTGCAGAGCTCTTCTAATTGATTGTATTATAATTCTATGGTGAACTAATAACTTTGTTCTTATCTCGAGCTGGGTTGTTTTGAAAAGAGTGGCGAAGTGTGACGTTACAAAAACTAAAATTTGTGATATTATTGGATTTGTTGAAATTATCCGAGCGATCAAGACTAAAAATGTATCCTTGCTAAAAATCGGCATGCTGGTGCAAATTGTCGGCGAGATATTAGCACAGTTATGCTCTTATTATTCCATACAAGTCTTAACATTAGAAACCAAGCCAGTTTAAAAAGAATTTGAATGGGGTCTTCAGAACATAACCACGAGGCAATATGTCATCACTGATTGGTGGCAAAAAATGTGACCGAGCAACACCATTTTGCCGCAGAGAGGCCTGAAACAGGCAAAAATTTGTGTTACAATTAAAAATGGCGTATTCGGTGTCTTTCAACTTGAGCGTTGCATGGTTTAGATATCTATAGTCATTCAACGTTTGCCTGTTACATTACTATAATATATAAGTGTCTCTTTCGTCCTAAATATTTGGATCTTTATTTGCAACTAAATAAGTTAAAATGCAGTTTAGTTTTCGCTCTTGTTACTAGCCTCGCTAGATCAACGTACATACGGTCCCTGCTCTTACCAAGGCTGAGTGGAAATCCGTAGTTTACGTAGTTTGGGAAACCAGCTACTCTACCGACAGAAACACAGTCAGGTCTAGAGTATATCTTGGGACTACCAGAGCTAATACTGAATATAGCCAGCTACTCTACCGACAGAAACTACAGTCAGGTCTAGAGTATATCTTGGGAATAAAAACCGACGTACGCCAAGTAACAGTTACTGATTGCGTGACTGATTTTTGTGGGAAAAAAACAACTCAACGAAAAATACCCCTTAATTTAAAATGCGTGACGTCAAAAGCAGAATTTAGTAGTGAGAGATCGGTCCTGTTTTTATATATCTGTTCCATTTTCTTGTAAAATATGGTAGCAAGGTGTGTTGTAGCTACGTAAATTGAATAGATATATAGAAACAGGATCAAACTCTCACTACTAAATTCTGCTTTTGACGACATGGCCCCGAAAATAATAAAATAATTATAATATGATAATTACCAGACTCCCATGGCTCGGTCAACTTGAATCCGGATGCGATTTTTTTTTCAAAACTTTAAACGCAAATTACACCATGAAAGAAAATCTTAATTGATATTTTCTTTTGCCATCACCATTAGTAGAGTAAGAAAAAAAAAACCACAACTGATGTATTCACTTTAAACAAAAAATGGATCGAAAATAACAAATTGCCGTTTAAATAACCATGAAATTTGTTGTCCAAGCTACACAGCAGTACAACTAAACGCAATAACCAAAAGCCATGTTATTTCACTTTGTTGGTATCTGCATTGATTGTCTTACCGTTAGCACGACACTCGCCAGAATAAAGCACAGTAACCGTTTTATTTGCTTCACATGTTATCATCTTCATCATACATTCTGTGGAATAAGTCTTAAGATCTGAGCCGCACACGGGATCGTACTCTCTAGTACAGGGTCTTTGACAAACACATTGTGGTTTTCCCTCCTTTATCTCGCAAAGGGAGTTTGGTCGTAAACAATTGTAGTGTTTACACGGGTTTTTCTCTGTTGAAAAATCCGAAAGATTTATTTTATCAGAGACTGATTTTTGCTTCGCAAAAAAAAGAGTGTTAAATGCAGAAAGAGTCTCGTGAGAATTATGGAAAAAAGATGAAAGGTAGTAAGTAAGGAAACTTCTGGTACAAAATTTAGCTTCCTGATCTGATAGGCTAAAATTGACTTTTGCCTAAGTACTGCATCTTTTATGGCGCAGATGAGGACAGATGCCAAAAAGAGGCATAGAGAGATGATAGACAACAACTGTGGAGGTGTTTAATAGGATGTGAATGATACAAAATTTGTGAAGAAAAAATATATAAACTCTTTGTTACTTGTTTATAATATTTATTTATTTATTTAATATACCATAAAAGATTTACAACAGAAAATACATCTTTTGTAAAATATATATTGTAAAAATGGAATATGGAATGGAATGCAGTATAAATGGAATACTGCGTCGGTGTTTCTATGGAAAAAGTTTAACAAGTAGTTAAATTTTTAAATTTTACACCGTAGTGAATGGAGAAAGTATATTAAACTAACTGACGTTTCGGACTGTAATCCTTCGTCGGAGTGAATGTCGACGAAGAACTACAGTCCGAAACATCAGTTAGTTTAATATACTTTCTCCATTCACTACGGTGTAAAATTTAAAAACTTAACTACTTGTAAAACTATTTTGTATTAAAAGTAGAATGGTTATATTGTAGGGAAAAAGAAAAAGAGGAAAATTAAATGCAATTACAATAATTAGTATGTGATAGAGCAATGTTGAAGCCATAAATGTAATAATTGACCACAAATGTAATAAAGTCCCATAAATAAACCATAAGCACTCAAACGAAACCCACCCTCAGTTAAAGTCGGCCTTAACCCTATTGCTGCTGGGGAAGGGGTCGGGGAGGTTAAAACAGCTTCATACGAGTAGTTTATTGAAATCAAAACATGCTATCAGTTGAAAAAATCTCAGCTCAAACAATTTTACAGTTTAATAGCCAAAACCAATTCATTTCTAAACTTAGCAAACAGAACTGAACTTCAGTGAAAAGCAAATGTTTCAAAGAAAATGTTTCAAAGTGTTTATCCCATGTATTTAAGAATTATATATTCATAAAAAAGAAAATTTACCCCAAAATCCTTGGTACAATGCTCCGTTTGGTTAAATAGCACTTTCAAACAACACTTAAAGTATATATTTAATATACTTTCATGTCATTTCATCAATTCTATGCGTACCCAAATTTACGGTGTTCAACTTATCCATAGAGAAAATAATGCCTTGGGATCCCTGCAGTTACCTCATACATTACATTAACTGGCTACGTTTCCAGCGAGGTTAGTCCTTGTAGTGTAGTGGTTAACACGTCGGATTAGTAAACTGAAGATGTGGGGTTCGATTCCTGCAAAGGGCTTAAAAATTGTTTTCTCTTCTTTCATTCTATATACATACACCGAACGCATTTAATATACTTTGGTTAATCATTCGGAGGAGCATAGGTCTTAAATTTTAATATTTTGGTTCTTAAAAAGGTCTTAAATTTCTAAGTGGGAACCTGCAGGAATCCTGCCATCACTATAACTGGATAATTAGAGACCTTAAGGGCCGGGTACGAGTGCGAGATTTTTAGCGCATGCGCTTTTTCCAGCAAATTCGTCGAGAGGACGACTTTTGCTTGAAATGTTGTCTTCTCAAAAATGATTTGGCTTGAATAAGCGCCCTCGTGCTTGAAATCTCGTATTCATGCTCGAATCGTATCTAAAGGTCTCTATTGTTATTTCCACTGCTTGTGGTTTGTTTTCTATGCATTTCTTACCATAAGGATCCCCGCCGACGGTATCAAGGTAGACGTTTCGGTGGCGAGCGACAAAGTTTAACTTGGCTACAAAAATAGGTTTGATAAAAATATAATTATAGTGAATATAAATTTTTAGTATATACCAGCTTGGCTACACGCTATTTGATTGGTTTAGAAATAGTAGATTTGAGACAATATTTACCTCCGAAACAGGCGGCGGCACTTGTCAGGCCCTGTGGTTCAGTTATTAAAATTATTTCCTTTCTTACAAGTCTTTCTTTTGTCTTGAAAGGAAATTTCTTAAGATCAGTTGCCTCGCTGGTATATACCAAAACACTTGATCTATTTCAATTTCGGTGGATTGTGGCTTAATGAATTTCTACCTCGCTCCTTCGGAACTTAGTCGATATTTGAGAGCTTAAGCACCGGAACATTTCTTCACGACGGATGTTTATTTTCCGTGAGTAGACTGGGTCGAAAACGGCGTTTTTGGCGCGAATTTTTAACTTAAGCAGCGCGCGTATCACAACGACGGACGCACGCGAGGTAAAAAGACGCGGAAATTAACTTTAAAGAGCCCAGTCGTAAACACACTTTAATACACATACGGCAAGAACCTGGAGCAAAAATCAGTGCTAAAGTAATTGTAGGTAAATTATTTACTTACAAAGATTTATTGACGATTTGTTCGGTGCTTGAAGCCAGTCCTTTGATAAACACGGGGGCAAAAAGCAGCTTTTAGGCCTCCGTGATGATCACGACCACAGGACGTGCTCAGTTACACGACATCATCTGCTGACAGTTTTGTTCCGGTTGGCCTCCGTGACAAAAAGAACGCCTGGTGCTTAAGCTTTCTATTCTGCCACTATCCACCTCATTTGAAATATAATTAGTGTTAAATCGCAAGGTAGAGTTAACTTCAATAAACTAATAATTAGTTAATAAATCAACTAAAAATTCATTTGACTATACGTGCAGAGTGAAAAACTAAACTTCTTTTTACTACTGTGTGTTTTTACTCTAGCAAGAACACTGTGTTGTGTCCTTTAACAAAGTATTAGTTCTAGCTAATATGTCCTTGAACAAGAAACTTTAGTTAACCCGTTTCTATTATCGTGAGATTTAACTCAAACCAAACTACCGTGTTGTTTTCTCGCACAGTACACTTTAGGTGACTTGTAACCCTAGCAAGGCCACTGTGTTGTGTCCCTAACAAAACACTACTTATCCCATCTATTTTCTTAAGATCGTTAGTTTTAGCCTAGTCAGACTACTAAATATGTCCTTAAGCAAGACACTACTATTAGCTTGCTTCTGATATCGTGAGCTTTAGATCTAACCGTCCGTGATGTTTTCTTACAGAGGACACTTTGGGTAACTTTTTTCTAATATCGCGAGATGTAACCCAAGCCAGAACATTATGTTGTGTATGGTTTTAGACAAGACACCTTACCCGACTAGTTTCAGCCAACTCTGCTCTAGAAAAGAGTACCAACTTCTGCTGGGAGCTAAACTAGGATGGATTAGTGTTCCGTCCAGTGAAATTCAAGACTCATCCGCTTTAACACTACAGAAACCCTAGATCAGCTTTGACTTGATGGGCCACTAAGTTTTTTTAAAGAATTGAACATTAGCCTCTATCCGAGGTCTGTAAATGAGCATCTGCGTCAGCTGAGAGCTAATCTGCAGTGGATTAGTGTCTCGTTCACGGGGAGTCAAAAGGGACCTTAAGCAACGAGGACGGGAAAGTGAACAACGATGGGTCAGAAAAATCACATTTCTTGTTTACTCTTTACTTCTTTGTGCGGGTCATTAGGGTATTGTTTCTTTGCCTTAAACTTTGTGAATAGTAAAACTATTAAATGCTTCTCCATGAAGCTATACAAATACCGAGAAAGTTTTTGCTGTTACGTCCTCGTAGTCCTGACAACTCTATAAAAGGTCGTTTCTCGTTGTAATTGTAGCAAGAACTTCGTGCAGGTGCTGTGCTTGATGCATTCCAACATGCAGTTACTGTATTTACTATTGTTCTTTGCTGTCGTTGTCTGCGTCGCCGTTCTCATCTCTTAAGTTCCCTAAAGACTCTCATCCGATTAACACTTCGGAAACCGGAGATAAGCGCCGGCTTCATGGGCCACTTGGCTAGTAAAGGATTTAGCTCTACATATCAACAACCCAGTGAAAAAAAAATTTGCTCACTGATTTGATTTCTTTTCTTTATAGCAGCCATTTGTTCTTTGGAGATGAAAGGCTGGACGGGAAACTTTTGGCCAGGAGCGGCTGCAACAAACAGCAACTTGGTGTTAGACTTTGTGTTTTGTTTCTGCTATTCTCGTGAAATTTCAAATGGTTATTTTCTTTAAAAAATCATAAATATCACTTACATAATCGGGGCGCAGCGTTGAAGTCAATAGATCGTTTCTTTTTGCCACGGACGGAGAGACGTTGATGGGACAATATAGAGCTTGCGTGGCCTAGTAAAACAAGGTCAAAGTTAGTAAGGCCGTTGTAATTGGCGGATTCGTTGACCAAGTCGTGTGGATTAGCAATGCCCTCTGACATGATTTTTCTCTCCTGAAACTATACCAGGGAAAAGATTTTGACATCTGGACTAGTTCCCTGAGTGGGGAATTTGACATAATTGAGTTCTGAATATCAATTCTGTCCCCAGGAAGGAGCTGGCAAACTTTATTGTACAAACTTTATTGTAACTTCAAGTATTGGGTGGCTATAAAAGGTAGCTAGTCTAGCTAGTATTTTCGAGAATAACATTTATATAAAACACAATTATCGAAACAAAATTTACAAATACAAACTTTTATATAGCTGGTACATTATAATAAATGTTTTTATAATTAGTAATTTTTCATCCATTATTGAATAACAGTTTAGTTGCCATTAGGGGCTAAGGCTTTCTGTCGCGGTGTTGACTAACAGCTTCTTAAGGTTGGCCAAATCTAGTATAGATAGAGAAATCGTATTTTAGAAGATGCTTCTTGATTTGTTTAAGGTTCTTAAAAATGTATTTTGTTTTTAAGTGGAGCATTTCATGCATTTATCAATGGTGGCCCCTAAGATAGAACGGGCAACCCACGGGGATTTGACATCCTGAAGCTCTACCGGGGGCCTATTGTAGTCTGTCGGTTTGGCGGTTTGACCTTTTTTTTATCTGTCAGTTTACGGAAAAGCGCTCCTTTTCTGAGTGCTTGGCGGTTAAGATTTTATCGTGCGGTGGCGGAAAAATGGCGTTTATTTTTATCACGGTTTGCGGTCGAATCCAAGTTTTTGAGCGGAATAGAGCTTCAGGGTGTTAAAAAAATTGTTGTTTGTTCTCTAGCCTTGGCTTTAACGTGTAGTTTGTATAAACCATATCCACCCATAACTAATTTAAGTAACTATCTACATTTAGTGTTTTTAGTGATCGAATCGTAGTTTTGCGAATATGGCAGTTTGTAACGAAAAATGGCGGCGGATTACGGTGTGAAGCAAAAAACTGTGGCTCTTTAAAATGTATATTTAAGATGAAAGAATAAATACAACGTTATCAAATACAAGGAGAAACTCGGAAAAAATCCGAGCCCCAGATGGGATTTGAACCCACGACCCTCCGTGTTCTAGTCGGATGCTCTAACCACTGAGCTACTGGAACTCTATGCTGAGAAAAAAAAAATTATAAATTCTAGTAGTAATCAAAGATTAGACATTAGTTAAGTGCGTTGAGGCATTTCTATTTTGTTAAGAATTGACTGAATAAAGTTGTCGAATTTAAAACGAGGGCTGAGTTTGAGTTCTAGTTGTTTGGAGTTTTCGAAATTACTGTACAGTTTTTCTTACAATATCACCCTTTAGCCCGAAAATAACATGAAAGCAAGGCTTCCTTCCAAAAGACCCTGAAATGCAATAACATCAAGCTACGGGTCTCTCGCAGGATGTCACCCTTTAGTCTGACAGTACCCAGGCCTCTGCGACTTTAAACTGGTTTGTGATAACATGAAAGAGAGGCTTCCTTCCAAAAGACCCTAAAATATGGTGGCATCGAGCTTTTTCTATATGTTGCTATATATAAAGGCTCAAAATCGACATGATTAGTGTGAAATTAAAGAAGGACTGATGTACACACGAATAAATTAAAGGACTGATGTACACATGAATAAATTTCTAACAGTTGCAGGATATCCTGTAGTTTATCATTGACATAAGATAGTCCTTTAAGAGGCTGACTGCATAAGATTAGAAATGACCAATAAACTTTTGGTACAAAATAGATTTCCTTCAAAATAGCAAGACTGTTACCATGTGTGATAAGATGAAATGGTATAATTATTTTTACTTGCAGTGCTTTTTGTCGAGCTTTATTTCTGAGGATGTTTTTTAAGGAGTCACAAAACACCAAAATTGGCTTTAATGTTTTCTCAAAAACTCAGTGTCATCTAAAACTTCAAGATTTATCATCACTTCAATGGGGATAATTTCCGTATTGGCACATACTTATTTATGCATGCAGTTTCCCCGCAAATAATATTAGGGTCTGGATAAGGGTTAGTAATTCACAGTAGTATGCACAAGATAATACAACAGTGGAGTGAAAAAAGATAGTGCCAGAGATAAGAACTATTTTATATTTGATCTTTTTGGTATTTATTATTATTATTATTATTATTATTATTATTATTATTTATTCATGATACTTCCCATACTGTACCAGTATGTTGAACTTTTTAAAAACTATTAGACAATAAAATCAATGATAGTGGTTACCATCTGTGAAGTCTGATGTATCAATTATTTTTTAAAGATTTACGAGTTTGTTGGAAGGATTTATTCTTTTTTATTCTCTAACAGGAATAATAAGGAAAATTTTCTCAGAAATCTTGCAAGAGATAACACACAACTTTTATTTAATGAAATATGGAAGGTAAGCACATGTGGTAAAAATTATCAAATCTGATAGTGTTCAAAATAGAGCCCAAAATCAAACCTAATTTTTACAATCCAATACATTACAATCCAATACATTACAATCCAATACATTACAATCCAATACATTACAATCCAATACATTACAATCCAATACAAAATGCAACGTTTACTGCTCATATTGCAGGCCATATAAGGGAATTCACTTTTAATGTTTTAATTAAGGGCCATTGGCATTGTAGGTTATAAGATAATTTGCTTTTAATGTTTCATTTAAGAGCATAAAAAGACATTTCATTGTGACGTCCTCAGTAATCACAAAAATTCCAACCTTGGTTGTCCATTTTATACAAAGTACCTACAGTAGACCTCAACACCCCTCTGTAGTTTTAAAAAAATTTCTCAATGAGTACAAATTATACCTGTTGAAATAGTTAAATTAATCTGTTAACAATATTTAATTTTGTTTAGCTTCCTACTGAGCGATATGAAGGAGTTGTAGTTGCTAAGGTGAGTTTGGTTATTTACATCTTATAAGTCAATTTTGCTGCCAAAATCTGAAGATATTTTTTTGAGTCAGAGTTAGAAGGCCTGCCAAAGTAAAAAATGTAAGAATAAGAATTTCCAGTGATATTGGCAGCCAAACTGCTTAATATGTTATTATTGTTATATTTGTCTTTTGAATGGCAAATAACATAAATTGTCAAGCTCTGCTGCTCTGGTTTATGCTGACAAAAACTTGGTTCACTAATGCAGCAAACTTAAACTTTACATAAAGAATTTGATTGACGGCAACACAATGGTGCTGGAAAACTAGCCATCTTATTAGCATTTACAAAATGAGTTAATCTGAAGCAGGTGAAATTGGTTAAACTGAGTCGCAAAGTGTCCAATATGTGAAATATACATCGTTGTCTGTTGGGGTTGTATAGTTTTGTGAAGTATCTCATTTATAATAAAATTTTATATTTGATAAAAATTATCATAATTTTGATGAAAATATTAACCCTTTCGCTCCCAAACCGGCCTAAACCGGCCTTACGATATGGTACTGAGTTAAAGAATTCAATCTTTCTTAAACAAGAAAACTATGTTTCAAATTTGGTTTTAAGGCAAACTCTAGTAGTTTATTTAAGTTTTGA
>JANCMA020309465.1:0-11999 GCA_024336925.2 Zoanthus solanderi | reverse complement strand
ACTTCATACATTACATTAACTGGCTGCGTTTCCAGCGTGGTTAGTCCTTGTAGTGTAGTGGTTAACACGTCGGACTATAGTAAACCGAAGATGTGGGGTTCGTTTCTCGCCAAGGGCTTAAAAATTGTTTTCTCTTCTTTCATGCTCAAAGAGTGTATTTTTTCTCCACGCCATCTTCATGGTCCTCATCATCACCTACTCGCTTGAACTTCAAATTATCATTGGCATCATTATCGTTAATGATCATTGTCAACAATATCATCACAATCACTCCTATCCTCAAAGCTTTGTATTATCAACATTATCATCGGCTTGCATCAATAGACTATTGTTAAGTTTGCAGTTAGCGCTGATAACAATGACCATGTATTCAATTTGCACAGTCTTAGCCTAAGTATGAAGTTAAATATTTCTAAATGCCAATGCCGTTTTACACTACTTACAACTGTGTGTATTAATTGTTGGAGTCTCTCGCAAGTATTTTCGATTATTTAACAACAAAACGAATCTCAGACATTATAAAGTGAATCCGCTTGTCTATTTATCACCCTCGTAGAGTCTGCATTATCATAGCTAGTATTACAGTACATCCATAACAATGTCCTGTGATTAAATTGATCCAAAATTTTCAGCTCGGGTACAGTGGATGTCCTTTTAAACGATAAAACAACCAAAAACGTAGAATTGAGATATTTATAGACTGCTACATATCTATGATTCGTCAGAGACTTTCTAAACAGTATCCACTGTAGCGAGAAAGCACACTTATGTTCTATCCATGTGTTTTCTTTTGTATCCAACAACAAATATATAAGTGAGCGTATTTTATGTTGTTCAGAAAGTTCTTCCAGCAAAGCAAGGATAGGTCCCCTTTCCTTGAACAGAGAGACTGTTCACAGGCTAAGCAAGGAAAGTGTTAGTCAGTTAGTGTTAGAACAACTACAGTACTCACAGATCTTGACATTTCTTTTTCCTCATTTTTATATTTGCAATCTTAAAAACACTATAAAGTTACCAACATACATTGTAAATTAAGATTCTTTACAACGACATTAAAATATACATTAATTTACAAATTATATCACTATTTTCATAGTGTTTTTAAGGTTTCCTAGAAAGAACAATACGGAAAGAGAAATATGTCTTGAGTTCTATACAGCCGCGAAGGCTACGCAAATTTTACTCGTATGCATATTTGATGAACTCGTACTTTACGAAATAATTGTCGAGTGACTTGCGAGTGCCGACTCATTTCATCAAGGGCAGCTCAGTACTTCAAGTAGTTGTATAATATGTGAAGAACAGTAATACATTGACCTTTTACTAGACATATAGATATTACAAACGAGAATAAAACGTACCTCGCGTAAAAAGTGTGGCTTTTCCGCTTGCCTGTATCAACACAATAGCATTCTTGAATAACTCTTACATTTGTATGACTATTTTTTCTGAGTAGTGGTTACTTAAGAATTACGTTCAACTAATGAAACGTACAAAGAAAGATAAGACACCTGCTCAATAGCCATACTTATATTTTATTGTTCTGATTGGAATGGAAATATAGAGGAATACTTTTGAGGTTTTTCATTTCATTGGAAAATTGTTCTGTTGTAAGAAAAGTATCATTTGAATTTCTGACTGAAAATTTTGTTTTTTCTACAGAAATGATAAACAGCCCAGCTAGTATAGGCGATACGGTTCCTTATTTAGACTTTTATTACAGACTTATTCTAAAGATCATTTTTACAGGTGTCCTGAGACCTCAAATAGCAACAGGGACTTTAAGCAACAAGGATTGCAATGGCAAAGTACAATAGTAAATAAAATAACTTGGGCTGAGCACCTGCACGGAGTTGTTGCTAAAATTAGAACATGAAAAGACCTTTTTTAGAATTTTCAAGACTACAATGACATAATCACAAAAATATTCTCAGTACTTGCTTAGCTTCATGGAGAAACATTAAATAATTGTTTTCCGCTCACAAAGTTTATGGCGAGGAAAACAAAACCATAATGACCCACACAAAGAAGTAAAAAGCAAACCAGAAATGTGATTTTTCTGGGCTGTTGTCGTTGACGTTCCAGTCCTCGTTCCCATCGCTTTTAGCAAGTTTAGGCGGGCCGAAACGAAAATACCGTATTCCCTCTAAATATGTCGCCCTCTAATACATGCCGTATCAATTTATATAGAAATGACAATAAACGCCTCCCTCTAATATACGCCTCTCTCTAGTAAACGCCCCTTCCAAAACAATATTGCAGGAAAATAAGATAATATAAATGTTATACATATTTTTTAAAAAAAACTTGTAGATACATTTGTACCAAGCTATAAGGTATAATAAACTACGTGTAATGTGTTAACACATGATCGTTCTTTGTCTTGCCTCGAGAATGTGTCTGCTACCACTGTAGTAAATTGATTCTTCATAAAAGCAAGAATCGTTTTAAATTTACCCTGTTTTTAGCTGTGAAGCCTTGCATGGCAACTTTGTAGTGGAACATTTATATTGTCATACTTTTGCCCCAGAGCTTGCTAAGACTTTGACTGCAAAATAGACGCCCCCTCTTTTACATTCCTCCCTCCAAACATGCTGCACCAAATTTGTTCAAAAGTTAATACACGCCCTCAGCGTATAATTTTATTAGGAAATACAGTAACTGCAATTAAAAAAAAATTAAAAAGAAAGAGAGATTAATCAGTTTTACATTTATTTCAAAAGTATCGCCAGTCTACAATATATTAAACGATGCACGAATATTAAATGTGAATTTGTGTTTTGAAAGTGTGCGCAACTTGGTCAATATCTCATTCCATAATTTGGCTTCAAGTTTCGAGAAAGAGTTTTTTATGTTAATGTACTTAAACAGACGATATTGATATCAAGTTTAAAAATGTATTACTGTCCATCTATTTTTAATGATTCATTAATATTACTTCTCGTGTTCATCAATATAATAGTATGAATAGTATTATTTGAATAAACAGAAAAATAAACCACTTTTAATACTTTTTTCGCTAAAACGTTTAAAACATTTAATTCCTTACCCTGTCACGGGTTCATCATCTGAACTCTTATCAGCTTCTGTATCAAAAACTGCAAGATAAAAACACAGTTTAGTTGTAGAAACAACAACTGCATATTATATTTGGATTGATAAAAGATTTGCAATACTCAGAATAACAGAGGTGGGTGTGTACAACATGTTTGGAGAATGAATAAGACCAATCATGCCAGAATAGTTCTAACATAGATGTCAGGCGAGAAAGATGAAAGAAACGAAGTACCCAGGAGAAAATGCGGAGAACTTGAACACAAAGAGATTACAAAAAAACAAACAAACTAGGTTTTAAATCATGGACAGATGCATGTTGAGTGTTCACAGCCACATTCTCCACAGGGAGAGAAGTAAATACCATCAAGAAGCAGAATAATGAAGAGATGTTCAAGTGCTGGTTGTTTGGGATAAACATACTATAAGGACTGCAAACTGTATGTGTACATAGGGAAGTCTACTGAAGTTGAATATATTTTTAATCGATCTGCTGTATTTTAATAAGAGAATAAACATAACCAAAGAAAACTGTGAATGAGTCGCAGATACATTATTATAAACTTGAATTACTTTGAAAATACTTAAATTTCCTTTACAGCGTCATATTTTTGGATACAGTTTAAAGATCTTGGAACTATTTTGAACGGATGGTGTTGGGTGAAAAGTCATAAGATTTTATTTTGATTCTAAATTTAAAAAAGAAACTTTTTCATGCGACCGTTCCGTCTTAAGTAGTTGCGTCATACAAGTTAATTTGCTTTTCGAGTTCCTCGTTGCTGCATTTGCCATTACTTCGTTAAAACAGTTCCGCATATTTCAGAAAGTCGATATCAGTTGGTCTCACGTTGAATTATCGATTTTGTTTATATCTGAGTGAGTGACAAATTTGCATATTCTGACCCACAGCAATAGTCTTTCCTACGCTTCGCGTATCTACGACTTTAAAAACTACCTAATGAAGTCCCCTGTCGGGATGCTATAGTTTTGAACAAAAACCCGCCGTACTCAATGCTCTTGGATCAGTAATCTGATCAGGGAATCCTTGTCCACAATAGATCGATCAGATATAGATAGATCTGAAATGAGTTAAGCTCGAATGGAACGCTACAGATTAGAAGTCTGGATCGCTCCAACGAAACGAACCCAAAACTTACCGAGAAAGGACGACGTCACAATTTTTAAGTCGTTCAATAAAGGAGTGTAAGAAAAACTTTCGTCTTCTTTTTCTACAAAGATAAATTAACAATGAAAAGTTAAAATACAAGACCGTCATCATTACGTAACTATACGTCATGAGACGTATAACCAATATAAGGAATGCATTTTTGACTCTCGGATATTCAGTAGGGGGAGTAGTAAGTTATAGCTGGGACTTTCTCATTTGCATAAATATTTGTGAAACAATAGAACCACAACAGAACCACAACAGAAGTTTGTGCGGTTAATTTGTATACAAAGTGTCTTGACCCGCAATGTTTACCAGTTTACGTAAACTTGTTCTCCTTTAGTTTTACCGTTTAATCAATCTTGAGTTCGATTCTTTAATATTTTTACGCATTAATAATAATAGCAAACAATTAAATCGGTATTTGTTCGAAAATTTAAAGCCGAACTGAGAAAAGCAGAGGAAAATCTGGGATAACACTCTCTCTTTCTTGATAAGAATATTGAACTAGTACCCTGTGGAGGACGCTAGTTTTGGTCTGAATTGTAGTTCTTTTTGTTCGCAGTATCCGTGAGTCGTGTCATTAAGACTGTTGACTAATTTCTCTCTGCTACAAGCTTTTTTTTATAAGAGCCAGTAAATTTTGGACCAAACGCTACCTCACGAACCTGCTGAAATGAAAAAAGGACACAAGTCTGAAATACACAGAGGCAGTTTTTTCGAAACTGGAAGTCAGATTATAAGTAGTTTAAAATAATTGAAATTAAAAAGGATGATCTCCCTTCTTCCTCAGCAGAATAAAAGAATGCTCTGCATAAAAGTTGGTATATTTTTCGGTGAGACCCCAGGTCTGAGGCTACATGTAACTACCCCCCCTCCCACTGATTAAAACATTGCCTTACCCAACACAAATCATTTCTAAAGAAGCTATTATAGGACACGGAAAACAAGTCATAATTTTTCACGGTTTTTGTTTTTGTTTTTTCATCTTTCAGTGAACTGCCTGTTTGTTGTCGTTGTGTCTGTTTTACGACGCCGCAAAAAGACAGAAAAACCGGGGTTCCGACAAGTTTTTAGCTTAAATTGGCCATTCCGGAATTGATCGGAATGGCTAATTAGACGTATCCGTTTGGAATATATAATACTTCATTACTTGAACCAAAAATAGCACAATATTGTCTAAAAACGGCGTATTCTATTTATTATAGTCACGTAAATTTAACGCAATATAATTCACACCATTATGAAGTTCCCAATGAACGCAGTTTAAGAAAGTCATTAATAAACTAACTAAACATTAAATGTTGCTCTTTTTTCATATGTAAAACAGGTATACCTTTGTAAATCTGGGTATGTCAACTTAGAAACTAAAACTAAAAGAATCTTGTTTCCCAAAAAAATCGGATTGTATTTTTCAACAGTATAGCCGCAATTCCATTCGCTCTGTATTGATATTTGCCAAACAGACCTATATTTTGTACTCCTCTGGGAAGTATATTATTTATTGAAAAAATTAGAATTTTTTTTTGTAGGTTCAACGGTAATAAGGAAAATAAGCTACGGGCGGGAAATATAATTCAAAACCAAGACCTTAAACAGTGTTTTTGGACAAACAGTACTGACCTTAGACACGCAATGGAAGACAGAAACACACACACACACACACACACACAAAAAAACTTGCGATGTCAATCTGAATAGTTTGAACAATTTTTACCAATGGGGTTTTAAACAAAATGGAAGCAGGAGAGAAAAAGAGTCTTGTGTTTTGGGTTTTAGAAATGGAGTGTGTTGTTTGTACTGATATTTTTGCTTACACAAAAACTTCACAGGTTTTTTTGAGAGTGCTAATCTTTTGAGAACAAACAAAATCAGTTTTGCTTTTAATATTTGATTAAAAAGTGACGAATTCAAGTGTAGAAGACGTTTTATAGGGATTGCTGACTGAAGCTTTAGTCTTAAACTTTTAAAATACTTACTTTCCACTTGAATCAAAACAAATGATTCTCTCTCCTTCAAGAAATCGGTTGCGTAACTTGTTGGATTCTCTGAGAGAAACTTGACATTACCGTTCTTGTCTGACAAATCGATGACTTCTAAAACAAAAAAATTAGCGTTTCATTATAACCGAGTTGAATTTGATTAGCCATCTTCTGAGCAAACACAAAATCAAATTGGTGGATTTCAGTTATTTCTACCTTCTCTGTTTCGCTTGCATCGTCGTTTGATGTCTTGTATTAGGACTGTCGTGCGACAGTTTGGATTAAATAGTGCTTCCTGACCTTCTGCGCCATGGTTAAAAAGTCTTAGTAAAATAACTTATTTTGAAAAACCAACCAAACTTTTCTGAAGAACTGATCACAAAAGAACAAAGATACATATCTACATACCGCCATAGCGAACAGTTATAAACATTGTGTAGTGTAAATTTGTTTTTTTTATTTTTTGGATTCTGAATTTCGCCACCTCTGATCGCCTGGCCAATTTTTGGCGTTGGAGCAACTTGGCTTTGGTAATTTAGCCACGTAATGTTATGCGAGTTTCTTGCAATTAATTGTGGTAATGGTTTGGTGAATAGCAGTCTATCCGCAAAATGACATTAGCACAAAAGGCTAAAAGATACCTTATGGGAATACGGTAAATAACAATACTCTATTAACACCGGTCGGGATTAACGGTTTGAGAGGTAGGCTTAAAGTTTAAAAATTCGAAGGGACATCGAAATAAAGCAGACGCCTGCATTGTAATTTTAAAAAGTTATCTACTAAACAAATGATAAAGAAAGGTAATTTAAGTATTTTTAAACAAGTGACAAATTTTAAACAAGTGTTGTTGTGTGTTGTGTTAAAATGCACTTTAAAGACTAAGAATGTTTCAGACACTTCGTGTAATGATATTAAACCTAGAATGCATTAACAAAGAATAGTTAAGACTAAAGTAAAAAAAACAAAACAACAACAACAGCCAAAAGAATTTATATACATTAAGAAATGTAGCTTTAATCCTAAAAGTTGCTGTAGCTGGGATCTGAAGATTGGAAACCGAGAGGCCAAAAAACGAGATTATAATTTTCCAAACCACAGGATCCAGGTACTTCAGGATTGAGTCGGTGAAATAATTCATTGTTTGTTTTATAGAGATATTGCTATAAACAAAACAGAATACAGTGAGATAAAACTTAATGGAATGTTTTAGGGTGTTTTTCTCAAATGAGTGAACCCAAAATATGTTTTTGTTTAAATAGCAACAGACGGGAAATTAACAATTAGACCCTTAGCCCTTGAGAGCGAAACTCATTACGCGGTCTAATTGTTTTAGCATCACCTAACTAGTCAGACAGAAAAGGCTATGATAAAGTTAGCAAATGCAAGTTGAAAAAATATGCATTTAGGAATAAAAAACAACATCCAAAACAAAATGAAACTGCTTTTTTTAATTGTACCAAAATAGAACGAGCTACCAAAACATATAACTAAGAAGTGTGTTCTTCGATAAAAATCTCTTATTCTTTAAAAAGAAAAAAAATTATTCTGCAAATTGTCAAACTAAATAACACTGTAGTATATCAACCGCTTCAAAAATACATCAAATCTCAGTGATTAAGGGCTCGTCGGAAAATCGATTTTTAAACGCTTAAACGTCAAAGTTACGTTAAAATCTGACCCCCTCTCCCTCAAAGTGACGTTAAGATCTGACCCCCTCTCCCTCAAAGTGACGTTAAGAGCTGACCCCTCTCCCTCAAAGTGACGTTAAGAGCTGATCCCCTCTCCCTCAAAGTGATGTTAAGAGCTGACCCCCTCTCCCTCAAAGTGACGTTAAGAGCTGATCCCCTCTCCCTCAAAGTGACGTTAAGATCTGACCCCCTCTCCCTCAAAGTGACGTTAAGAGCTGATCCCCTCTCCCTCAAAGTGACGTTAAGAGCTGACACCCTCCCCCTCCCTTAAATACAGTATAGAACGACTTCCCACCTGATAACTTACTGTCTTCAGTGAGTCTTTATTAAAAATAATGCAAAACACTTAAGCGACAATTTTTGAACATATTCAGTTGAATTTATTGAGCATTTGTGTACTTTGCTCGATAATCTAACTGTTCTCAATCAAAAGTTGGTCGTACGGGCACTGTCGGCTTCGTTAGTTCATAGACCTTTTTCACGGTATAAATTGTTCTTTTGTCTCCATTCACATTTGCCCGTCAAGCCTCATTCACGAGCTTTAACTTCAAAAGAATATGTTATCCAATACGAGGCTGGACGAGTAAATCTGAATATTTAAGCCGTGTAAACGGTCTATTGATTTAAGGAAGGCGGTTTTTAACCAATCGTGGATGGAGTTTTGACAGCTCACCCGATTTTGAAACATTTGAAGAACAAAAACATGGCTTCTTTTAAAAAAAAGAGATAACATTTAATTAAATAGAGAGACTAACATCTTTGCGTTCCTTCCATTTTCCTGTTTCCGAAAACAATGACCACTGAAAGTGCTCTCATGACCGAATTGAATGTTATAGAGCTGGAACCGTTCTGAAACAAAATCCCCCAACTCAGAACAATACTTTAATAGCAATAGGATGTGTATGGACAACGTCTGCACTGAATGAAGCACAGCAGAAGTAAGAACTAAAATTTTACCAATATAAATAAGCCACCTTTCTCGTCGCATCCACACTGGCATCTCAGTCTTACGGCTAACACGAAAGCGTTAAAACATTAAAAAAGCCAATACGACGTTAAAATTTTATATACACAATATTTCGCTTGGCCATACCAACCTTCTTCAGGTGTACGAATGAAAGATCATTACATGTAATTTTTTTTTAAAAAAAAGTGGAAAGTGGTTTATAAAAGAAATTGAAAGAATCTGAATAATGCCATTTATCTCTAGTATTTCAACCATTAGGATCAATAGTTTTGGCTCTGATAATGATAGTTGCTTCTCTAGCTTTGCGAATGGAGTCGCGGGATGAAAATATTTTTTCCATGGGGATTAGTTGCATATCAGTAGCAGTGTCATTGGGATTAGAAAGAAAGTGTTCAGAAGTTGTAGTAGGCCTAGATGTATTGTTAGAGTTATCAACAGTTCTACGGTGCTCATTAAATCTGTGTCTTTTAAAGGTCTTTTGGTTTCGCCAATGTATTGTAAGTTACAGCGGTTGCATTGTATCGTGTACATGAGATTTTTAGTGTTACAAGTGAAGTGAGATTTTATAGTGCGTGTTTCACCGGTAGAGACTGTTATTAATGTATCGGCAAGTTGCGCAGTTTTGTCTGCAGCGGTAACTGCCAGGCGGTAGCTTTCGAGTGTTTTTGTTAGAAACTTCACAAGGCAATTTCGCTTTAACAAGAATGTCACGAAGATCCTCAACTTACCCATACATGACGCCAATGTACAAAACGGGAAGCTTACAAAATGAAAGTGGCAGCTGCTATCTTTGTTCTACGTAAGAAGGCCTATATGACGTTTTTGTGACGAAATATATTTTGCAGACGCTAGCTAATGAAATATTTTTGTAGAAGAAAGCAAATAAAAAAGGAATTAGCTTCTCTGCATGTCATACTGTGTTTGTTGATAGAACAACCTCATACAGAAGACCAAATGGCTCACGATTGGTCGGTTACGAGTTGGCAGTATCAAAAAAATGGAAGGAATGTAACAAGTTAAAAAACGCTGCTTGAAGCCAGGTTGAAGTTTATTTTGCTGTTTTTTTATTTAGTTTTTTTCCTTGGAGATGCACAATTATCGATTTCAGCGAGATCAGTGGCAGATTAATAAGGAGATACTTAGTAGTAACAATATCCACTCAAAAGCTGCCTACAATCCTACAAGTTTATCGACATCTCTTGAGGAAGTGCAATCTCCACAGAGCGTTTCAATCAACGTTTGATGTGCGTTGCTTTATCTGCCAAGCTTGCTTTGCCTACACTAATTACAGCATCACCCAAACTTTTTCGTTAACAACTCCTCCCTGATAATTAGCCATCGCCAAGTCTTTAGCCACAAAGGCTAACATATCTTTTCAAACTTAAATACTTCTACTATAAATCTTTTATATACATATTAATACTTTGGTATATTTTTTGATTCTGCTCTTACGTCAAACCAAAGAGCCATTTCCTTCAGTAGCTTTAGCTCGTATTGACTTGTCTCTTTCAAGTCCGCGTCTCCGCATATCTAGTACGTATACGTAGTTCTCATTTCCCCGCGATCGTGAACGCGGATTGTAAGGCGGAGGACGGACTGGCACTGGTGCAATACAGCCCTCTAACGGAGGCCTAGGACTACTGGTGAATTTACAAACACTGTCCTGTTCGCTGCTGTTTGTTGTTTCTGATGACATTGACGTAGTTTCTAGAGTGGGTTTCCCATAATACACTTCCAGGTTGTTTCTTTTACCGTATTCTAAAGCCGCCACAAGCTCATCACGTGACGAGCTGTATTCAGAGGATGTCGAGTCATATGACCTGGGTCCGCGTGTCAATAAAGAAGCTTGCAAGTCTCGTGGGAAGGACGAATCTTTTGTCATATTAGGGAAATTGAGCTGGTTTCCCTGGTTAGACATTGGTAAGGTATTGCTTAATGCAAAATCGTTGGCTCTTCTAAACAAAGGCTCCCGCTTGGTAGTCGTGCTCTGTCTGTTGGAGATATCAGAACGAGACGGACCCAGTCCTGAATCAACTCGCCGACTCAAGTCATGCCACGAGGGGCCTGTACTCGAGTCCCGTGTCCTTGCCATTCCCACTGCTGGACTCGCGTGGATCATCTCTTGACTCAAGCCTCTGATTTTGCTTCCTCTACTTTGTCTGCTTCCGATTGAGCGCCGCAAATCCGCTCTCGAGTCTGTGCCGCATGCCAAACTTGTGGTGTCGAACTCAGATCCCCCATCAGCATGACCTCGGTAAGCCATTGCGTTTGGCCCAGGCGTCCCAGTATGAAGTACACCAGGAGTAATTCGATTGTAGCTATCAGTGCTTCCCATGATGCGCTTCGCGCGTACAATAGCCTCGCTATCATGCAACATTGGCCTATGATAATTGGGTCGGTCCCATTCTCTCGGGTTTTCTGATGACGTGTCGCTAAAGCTGTCGTCGTTAAAAGTTCCACGTGAACGTGTACTTAGCATGTTTGGGGCGATTGCGACGAGGGGAGACTGGGTGATTGGTACGCCCTCCTCTGGAATAGTTAAGTGTGCAGTCACATTGAGTGTGTTGTTGCTGCGTGGAATACTGAATTGAGAACTGTGGCAGGACGCCAGATGATCCACGGACGATGAAGAATCTGCAAAATGGCCTTCTGATGATGGCGACCGTGATGTATGGTGATTGTCTCTGTCACCTTGGATGCCGCGCCGGCTGAGAAAGCAAACCGGACATAAGATCATGAGAACGATAATGATTGATAAATAGACACAATGATAGCTTGATAGCCACTTAACGCTCTAAGATAAATAATCAATGCATATTTGTAGACATTTTTTTAGATAGATAGATAGTTAGAGAGAAAGACAGATAAACAGATGTATAGTTAAAGAAATAGAAAGATAGATATTTCTAATTAGTATAACATTGCAGTCGGTCGAATGATTTGTGTTTTACATGTTAATGTAAAAAACGAATGAAATTTTATGTTAATAAATTTGAAAATGCATAAAACATAGAAATAAAATATAGAGAGGATATTACACAGTGGCGCGAAGATATGAGTTTTATTTTCGAGTGGCAAAATAATATTTTACGAACGAGCGCAGCGAGTGAGTAAAATATTGTTTTTGCCACGAGAAA
>JANCMA020309464.1:0-21913 GCA_024336925.2 Zoanthus solanderi | reverse complement strand
CGTAGGCCCAGGAGTAAGATCCTTGCATAGGACCTCGAGTCCTGTTATCTCTACTCCTTGGAACCTCACTAGGTTCCAAAATGTTCTAAATGTTCTAAAAAACATAGCTGGTTTGGTCAATTGACCACCAAGGGATGCCAATATGGCAGATCAAAGGACTTCTTGTCATCCTTCCTTCCAACTTACCGTAATCTTTCTTCGAAAACCATTAATACCATATTAAAGAACTATCTTTGTACTCACATAGAGTGTCAAACACTTCTCTGAAATAAAAAGTTTTGGTCACGATCAAGTGAAAAGTTGTAGTGTACTTCCATGTTACTTAAGAGACATATAAATTTAGTGTAAATCGAAAGCCCGATATCTCCCATGTTATGTCAATTGGTAGTTTACTGTATATCCTGGATGTAATAGGCCTTTTATAGCAGGTTTGACATGAGGAATAAAAAAATGGGCAACTTCTTTAGTGTGAGAGAAAAAAAATAAACAAGTGTGGCCAGTGTACATCTATTAACAACCGTGAAATCGTTATTGCTAGTGAGCAAGTGAATAAATTATGTCAAGAGAATTGGATATGATAGATGATTGATGTATAAACACTTTCACCAAGATGTAAGACTGTGCGGTTTTTCGTTTGCGTGTTATGTTTATTCCAAATTTATCAGAGCTTTGTATGCAAGAGATCCTTAGAGAGACTCCAACATATGGCAGCCATAAAGTAACAGAAACATCTGTGATTGACTTTAGTTATTAAAACGAAAAGTAGGGAAAAAAAAGGCAGCTATTAAAAGCACCAAAACATTGAAATTTATACTTCTTCAACTGCAAGATCTGTTCAGTCAGCAAAAACTCATTTGTTGATCTATGCGAAAGTAAGACGGCCATTTCAATATCATGCAACACATACACTGGGAACTATCACAAAACGGAAAAACCCTCTCGAGCATAAATGTTGTTAAACGTCTAGTTCTTAGCTGGTCTTGCATTTGATGCGACAAAACTTCAGAAGGATAGATGATATAATAATAGGTTTTGATTTGATGAAATTAAGATAGTGATACAGTTTTTTTTTTGTTTTTTTTTAAAGGAAGCATGCAAGCTTTCGTATGAAACAAAAAATAAAAATCATCAAATAATAATGTTACATACAATTTAAGCAGCTTAAGTTTCGAAATAATTGGACGAAAATATTGTGTAAGCATGAACAAAAACAGGTACCATTTCGAATTATTACTGCTGCATGTTAGCTTACTGGTTAGTCATGTGCACACAGCTCCCACATTCTTAAATTCTTGTAAAGTCATGCACTCTCATCTTTCTTCCAGTCTCTCGTTTGTTTCAGACTTTCCGAGTAAAGTTGAGTTAATTGACAACAGACGTGGAGATGGTGAAACACAAAAAAATCAATTGCGATTTATAGCACAAAGTAAATTCCTATCTCGCTTTCGAATGCACAATGAGTTTTCAATTAATTCACGTATTAGAGTAGCTTTTCCAACGATTGAAACAAACAACCCTGCAATTCTTCATCGGGAATAAATTACATGTCTGCAGATCAAGGAGCATCTGATTTTGTTTATGTTTAGATAAGTTCTGCTAATAATTCGATCCAGATGTGTTTTGCTTCTATAATTATTCCAAGGTTGTTGTTTCGGTTTTATTGATAAATCCATGCACAGAGCTTCCTTTTTGTGGCAATCTGCTTCATAGCAGAAGCCCATAAATTATGTCAAGACCTGTGTCCGTCTGTCTGTCTGTATGTCCGTATGAGTGAACTCATACATGCTGCTTTATATATAACATAATTTTTTGAGCACTTGTTGTAGTGTCTTATGTAGTGCAATAGGTAAGACACACACCTCGCGATCATTAGGTCACTGGTTCGAAACTGGTAGCATACCTTTTTTTTTTCTTTTTTTTTCCTCCTCTAAATTGTTTCCTTCTCTTATGTTTCTTCACTCGTTTTTTTTTCTTCCCTTATTTTTGTTATATTTTAACAAAAAAGTTATTAGGTGTGATTTTATTCGTTCTATAAAAAATATTGATAGGAATACATGATTTTATTCTGCCCACTACAGTAGTCATGTTCATTGATTGAGTGAGTAGATGACCATGACCTATATGATTACATACATTAGCTCAAAATAGTTAAATCAAGCGATGTAGCATAACTTACAGTAGAGGTGGCTTCAAAAATAGATATATTAAATCATGTAGGGCTATAGAAGGAAATAATGTTGCAGCCTTAAAACTAGTTTGAAGAAGCAGTAGCCACATACAGTCCTTGACAGCCTATTTTAAATTTAATTCCTGGCGAATGTGCAGTGAAAAAGAGAATGACATTTGTGTCTGAATGGACGGATGTATAAGTTGTTCACTGCTCTGTTAGCTTCACTGCATTTTTTTCTGTGCAGCTTCTACGTAATATTGAATAAATTTCAGTGTGTTTGAGCATGTAAGCTATTCATTTTATGATTTTCATTTCTTGGAGACTGAGGTGCATCCGATTTGACTATCAAAACATTCAGCCTGTCAGGTAAATATGGCAACGTGTGGGTTTTTAAAGTTTGTTGGCAACTCTTGTGTCTTAGCAGATTGTAAAAAAGACATTGTCAGGCCACATCTCAGGGGTTTCAATGTAATTGATTCCTCCCTCAAGAGCGAGAAATAATCGATCTTCGTCAGAGCAAGTATTGTACCTTATGCATTTCACTGAATGTATTTTTGTTTGACTTTCACATAAAAGTTACACTACCAGTTTCTTTTGCTTATTAATTACAAAGGTGACTGTTTGAAAAAAGGCTTTGATATTTAATTCTGCTACAAATAAGTGCAAAAACATCGAGAGGAGTATGAGGAGACCAGTCAGACTTCTCTCCCATGCTATCCTTTTTCTCTTGCCGGCCAGTTTTCTAGCTGCTTCTGGACTTTCAATCGCCTAAAACAAGCTAAATTCAAGATTGCCTGTTGATTGCCCGGCAGAAAGGTTAGGGATATTCACTGTCTCGCTTAGGGTTGTAATTTACAAAATTTGTGGTTCCCTTTGTGAATCAAATAAAATTTGTTTTGAGGGTTTCTTTATTTATTTATGGTGAAAGCAGATCATCTTCAGTGAAGCATTCCAACAATATTGCAAGTATAAATAAAGCAGTAAAAATAATAAATAGCTGTTTGGAAGCAAAATATGCTAGCACTTCCGCGATTTTTAATGACGACGTACAATGTTTCCCATTGCTATTGTTTGTATAAGAAGCTGATAATAGTTGTACACTGGCTAAACCTTAGCAACTTCTTTCATTTTTTAGTCACGTGCTGAAGAAGTTGCCCATTTTTTTATTTCTCATGTCAAACCTGTTATAAAAGATCTACATCCAGGATAAACAGTAATCTGTCAATCGACATAACATGGGAGATATCAGGCTTTCGATTTACACTAAATTTATGTCTCAAAAGTAACGTGGAAGTACACTACAACTTTTCGCTCTTTCATAACCAAAACTTTCATTACAGAGAAGTGTTTGACATAGAATGTGAGTACAAAGGTAGTTCTTTAAGGCGGCATTAACGGTTTTTGGTAAAAGATTAAGGTGAGCTGGTAGGAAGGGTGACAAGAATTCCTTTGATCCGCCATATTTGCTCCCTTTCGAAGCCGACCAAAAGCAGCCATGTTCAGAACTCCCAAAGTAAAATTTATCAGAACTTTAAAACATCCATTTTGTAGTTAGTACCCCAAAGCAAGACTACATGCAAAATGTCAGCCAAATCGGTGAGGTACAGCGGCCACGACCTTTTAATATTACTTGAATTTTATAGGGTATGACTCTTAAACTAATAGGGGTATGCAATGACTGAATATTTGTTGATTTTTAGAACTGTTTGTTGTTAAAATATTATAATCTAATCATTTTTTTTTATTTTTTGTAATTTCTGGTTAGCAGGGTTGCAGGCACAAAAATACTGGGCAGACGTATTTTGGGAAGCGAATATCAAAACAGTGTGCAAATTATTAATATGTCTACAGTTTTTGCATCTTATTTCATTTAAGCTTTCTATATGCTTGACTTCTACTAATGCCATAAGACCCAGCAATGCAAGTTAATTTTTCCAAGACATTTACTCTTTATTTCTTTGATATTTTTCTGGCTTTAATTTCTGTATTTATTGTAGTTTACAACCATTATTTTTCCCATATCATTTTGTAGTTTTTGAACTGTGTTGAACCTTATTGATCTCCACAAATTTAAAAGGCTTTGTAAATGACTCGTTTTGTTCTGCATTGTACCGTGATTAAAAGGGGCTATATCTAACAAATATTCCAAACATTTTGTATGTTAAGAAATTTTATCTATGCAAATCGAAACATAAACGTCTAATTTTGAAGTCACATTTGAATCAATCAGTTTAAAGCCTGGTAATACAAATATGGTACCTGTAACGTAGAATACGGCCTCTTGTTACTACAAGCAGTTCATTCATCAAGTTAAAAGCTAATATTTGTATAAGGAAGGTAGCTTTGTCTACACAGTTGATAAAATCTACTCTTCGACCACGAGACATTCCCTAGTTCGATTACCGGCTTTGCTGATACTGGACATTTTATGTGACCTTCATTTCTGTTCAAGCACACTCAACTTTTCACCCTAATAAGGTTGGTAGATGAGTAACTGCATCTGTTGGGAGCTAAATTGCGATGTACGAGTGATAAAGAAAACAACTCAAGAACGTTATGTACACCATATGGTAATAGACAAAAAAAACTCATTTTTTGTCAGCTTTTAGAAATAAAGGAAGTAGTTATCCAATTTTGTCTTTTTCCTGTCAGTCAGTACGGATACAAGTTTAATAAGCAGAATGTTGCTGAATTCCTTTCTAATCTCCGAGGATTAATGGAATAAAATGATATTTAAAAACCCGAGGGTTAAGAAATAAGGATGCAGCAGTATCTTAATAACATGTGCTTCGAAATCGCATTTACACTTGGTTCTAAATATTCACTCTTTGTCTTGCTCCTTGGCATCTAGCGATGGCTACTACAAGTATAGTTATAGATATAAGTATAGAAATGTTGTTTTATTTAAGATACCATAATTTGTTATTAATTTCGATTCAGGTTAAATCATTAAGGCTGGTAGGAATCTTTCTCTTGGTTTACATACAAACCAAGCATATGAAATATGTTAGTGAAGTCGAAGCAGAATCAGTACCCACTGGAATTATGGGAATGGTGGTGAGTATAGATCCTAATAATAGTGATAACATCACCTGCATCAATCCAGTTACAAATAAGTTTTGTCAATACTAATGTAACAAGAGTTGTTTTGGGGAATTAGTTTCGGTTGTCAGTACTTTAGGCCTGACTGTAGTTTCCGTTGGTGGAGCAGCTGGCTTCCCAACTACAATGTCGAACATCCACAACAACCTTGGTCAGGGCAGGAACCGCATGCACGTTCTAGCAAGGCTTCTAACAAAGAGAGAGAGAAACTAAACGGTGTTTAACTTAGACAGTTGCAAACAATCACCCACATGTAAAAGACAAGAGAGACACTTATATCTAAAAAACAAAAGACACGTTATATGTAGCTGTAAAACAAATTTATCATGGGTTAAGTAATCACCTTATTTGGAAGTATGTTCTGTATCCAGGGACCATCAGTCACGGTTGATCAAAGAGACGCGGATATATTAATACAGTTTGTGATTAGATACTCATTCGTGTCCTTCAGTTCGCACAACAAGAAAATTAAATATCCAATGATCGGAATTAAATTTGTTTTGACATTCTTAAAAGTAGCGATTTTGGTCAAAACTGTATACTGTACGGTATCTATCAGATTTGTAAGATTATTGCAACACTATTATTGTATATTTATGATCTTAAATTAGTAGAATAAAGAACAAATAAAGAGTGCATGCGTCCAGAGTGGACACAACCCTAATAAGTGTTACGTATTTCATGATTAATATTTTATATTCGGTTGAGCAGGGAGCGAATTAGAATATAAACAATAAATGTTGGTTTACTTTTGAAATCTAAACCAACGTGTTTACAAGTTGAAAAAGACCGAATCAAAAAATGATTAAACAATTAGAATACGAGCTCACAATTTCTATCGTCTGATAGAATGACGATTGGCAATAGATATTTATAGCGAGTATTCTTATTGTTTTAGTGGAAATCTCTGAAGAAGAAACAAGAGAACGATACTTTTTGAACAAGGATTATTGAATTTGTTCAAACAACCAATCAGTGCTGATGATCAACCAGCGACTATTCATCGAATGAAACTGTCAAATTATTACTTCAAATTCATTTTTTTCTTACCTTTGAAACTTTTTAAAACAAAATTTTCTTGCTATTTTAGTTTTTTCCGGGATTGCTTTTTGAATAAGAGCGTCTAATTCCTCTTCCGAAACGTCTTCTGAAAAGTGGGAAAGGGCCGCCATATTGAATTACTTGTTTACATCTATCTATCACCTGATAGATAGTAAGTACGGTAGCCAATCGGATTGCAGTATTTGTGATAGATAGTGACTAGGTTTCTACTAATTAAGGTTAGATTTTTACTTTGTGACACTAATATAATTCCAACATGAACAGAAGTTTTTGCATCCAGTATTTTGCACGTTTTACATAACCTGTTCTGCTCAGACATTTTAAGTTTATAGATAGTATTTTAAATACAAAAGGCTACTTAACGCAACCACTTTCAAACATTTTTTATCAGTATTTGTGAAAAAACACGCGCTGCTTAAATTGCAGAGCTTAAGGCATTCGCTCTGTTATAATAACAATTATATTTGGTAATCTGTTCGGGTTTTCTTTTGATGCATTGTTAAGTAAAAAATGGATAACATAAAAGTTAAAATGGTAAACGAACACTAATTCCTCTTGCAATTGTCAATACACATGCTTTCACTTCTTCAGATTAGTTTGAGATTTTGAGATTGTGTTTCCAGGGTAACAAAGGAGGCGTGGCCATTAGAATGGTGCTCCATAATACAAGTATTTGTTTTGTAAACTCCCATCTGGCAGCACACCAAGAGATGTATGAAAGAAGAAATCAGGTAAATGTTTTTATAAATTAGTCATTGTCAAGCATTATTTTACCAGGTCTAAAATCTTCGTCAGTTACAAAGTGACAAGAAAAAACCGCTGAATTTAGAATAGAATACATAAAATACATACAACCTAGAATAATTAATTTTAGTATGTTTTATTTCTTAAATAATTTATTTATGTTCAAAAGTTTTGTTCGTGTAGTTATCACTGATGTATTTGTTATTTTTTGTTGTTGTTGTTGCTGTTGTAGTTGTTATTGTTATTAATTTCATTAAAGCAGTGCTCATCTTTTGAGTGCTATGTTCCTTAAGTAAGTAAATAAGTACTCAGGGCATCAACAATAAGCACTTAATGACTGGCCTCAAGGTAAACAGTGAGTTTTGTTTCCCAGAGACTTTTAATGTTCCCCGAGTTGAAGCCGGGGAAGCAAAACTCACTGTTTCCCGTGGGGCCAGTCATTAAGTGTTTTGTTGTACCTCCCAACTCAAAATAGAACCATACACGAATGTCAGCTTACAACTTTATTGCAAAATGTTACAAATTTGCACATAAAATAAGTCACAAATCACAAATGTTAATTCAAATCACAAATGTTAAAACTTCGTTATTTCTCAGGATTACAAGGATATATTTAGCAAGCTTGTGTTTTCCAATGATGATGACACTCTCTGTATTGTGGACCATGAGTACGTATCCAATAACATTATCAGAATGATCAATTAACGTTTAATCGATCAGACAAAGCAATTGATAAAAAAAAGCATTTAAAGATAGATTGTTAAACAGTACGAAACCATACCTATTAATATATGCAATACAATACATTAAGAAGCATTGATGGAAAGAGCACGAGAATGATATATGTTCAGAAGTTGTAAAGTTTCAAAAAAAAATCACCCGTGGATACCTTCATTAATCCACAATTTTCCCATTGAGAATATCGAGAATTACTGGTTTGTGAAGTGTATAGTTGATCCAATTCTATTGGTGGTGTAGACTGTTTGCGTTCATGCTTTCTTGTCATGTCCTATTCCACAGTTCTTTAGTTTTTAATTTGTCGGTCCACTTGACGTTAACACTTGAGTATTGATAAAAAACCGTTTTTGAAGAAGTGATGGTCTGCTGCAGCATAATGTTTCTTTTTTCGCTTTTACATCCAATTGTGATCTTCTAAAATGTTGACTGATGGAGATTTGGTCAACTTGATTTCCTGCAGCATGGTCCGGTGACAACCAGGTTATTTTCTGGACATTCTAGCCAATAACTACTTCTCGCGAAAAAGATGCAATAGTCTTTTGTCATTTAGTGCTTCACTTAATACTGCGATAAAATATGTGTTGCTCTAAACCTTCTTTTAGTCTTTTTTAAAGTCTTTTTTTAAAGTCCTCTCTGACGAGAGCTTAAGCTCTCTTCCTTTATAACACTTGGAAGGTAGATTACTTTTATCAGGTGTCTGTCGAACGAATACTCCTTGCTTGATACCAGAAGTTATCTGTCCAGATCTTCCAGATAGGAGTTTCTCGTATTTCCTTTTGAGCTGTTATTAGGTTTTATGCCTTTGTTAGATTCCTTCATAAGTATTTAGTCTCCTCAAAGATGTAAAATACATAATCATCTATCGAAAATATACAGAATAACGAATTGATTTTTAGAAATTTTTTCTGCTTTGGAGATCAGTTTTTGTCTACTCAAAACAACAAAAGTAACGAAGCATCAATCTAAGGTTCCAGAAAAATTAAAATAGAAATATTGTAATTAATAATCATTTTAGGGCAATAGCACATAAAAAACAAAGTGTCTTCGGTCTCTGATTGGCTACAACTCATTTACATACAAAGTTACAATGTGGGCAATATATGTAAGTATGTTGTTTTCAGAAAGGAAGAACAATTTTCTTGGGTTCCCGTTACCTCGCTAGTTCTACTGTTAATTTCTTAACAACATTCAAATTTGTAACTAGAAAAGGTGTTCGTGGGTGGATGTGTGGGTAGTTGTTTTGCTATTTGGGTGGGTGGGTGGATGCATGAACGGATGGATGGATAAGTAGTAAACCATGCATTTCTAATTTTGCCTATTTGTACTTTGCTATAGTATGGTGTTTTGGCTGGGCGACTTAAACTATCGCATCAACGATCTAGATGCAGATCAAGTAAAACTTCTAATTGAGAAGAAAGGCTTAGCAAAGTTACTTGAAAGGGATCAGCTAAAACAACAAATGGATCAGAAAAAATGCTTTGTTGGGTTTCAAGAAGGATCCATAACATTCATTCCAACGTACAAATATGATCCTGGAACAGACAACTGGGACACCAGGTAAGATGAACAATAATATGTGAGGTGTGTACAATCCTGGAACAGACAACTGGGACACCAGATAAAATGAATAATAGTATGTGAGATGTGTTCGATCCTGGAACAGACAACTGGGAACCAGGTAAGGTGAACAATAGCGTTATATATAGTCATTGCGTTGAGACGCAAAATTAAAAAATGATACATAAATATTAGAGTTTTTAGCAAGTAAAGTTTTCTGTTGGTTCAATTGTAAATGTTGCAGATGCTCGCTTCTTAGTTTTTTGGCTGCTTCAGCCTCCATTTGTTCTTACTTCATTAAGCGGTCTCTATTTAAAGGAGATCTCTGTACATTTATCCCAGATTACTAATTACTGTGCCTTTTGTTAACAAAGCGAACGTAAATTAAAAGATTCAGTAAAATTTCAACCAGAAACATTTTCATTTTTTGTATCACGGATACTCCGTTGTTTACCAATTTAAGGAATTTTTTCTTCTTACGTTTTGTTTATTACGTAAGCAATCTTGAGTTCAATTCGTGGATTTTTTATGTAATTGGTTTAATTGTTTGCTATTATCAGCGTAATATTTGTTCGAAAATGTGAAGAACTAAAAAAGCAGAGAGAAAACTGGAATAACACTCTCACACCTTGACAAGAATTTTGAACGAGGTGCCTGTGGAGAATGATAGTTTTCCTCTCAATTTTAGTTCTTCTTGTGTGCAGTCGTCTTATTAAGATTTTGATTTTCAACGTCATGATCAGCTTGAGATTGTTCTTAAATTGTTTTTAATTTTCGGTTAATCTGAACCTCGTCGTAAAGTTAATCTTATAAAAAAGCATGTATTTGAAAGATGGAGATAGTTTCCGTACTGGGACGCAATTGGGTCCTCCTATTGGGTTCGGCGTGGGAATATATAAATAGAAAATAGATGAGATTTTTATGCCTAATTTGTATACATAGATAAGTATGTCCCTTTAGGGACATTTTACCGTTAGATGAGACAAATGTAGTAAGCGATACTAATTGTTCCCATTAAGTGACATAATCCGTTTAACATATTTTTCCAGCGAAAAAGGTCGATCGCCTGCATGGTGTGATCGAGTTCTATGGAGAGGCCAACACGTCAAAGAAATCAAGTACCGAAGCCATCCCCAGTTAAAACTAAGTGATCACAAACCCGTTAGTGCAATCTTTGAAGTTGGGGTAAGTAAACTTTCTACAGAAAACCCCCAAAGATTTGCGGCAGTGATTAAAAATGCGTGTTGACGGCAATTAATCAAACCTTGGCTGTCATTTACAATACATCAGGACTGCTGACTAGTTTCATTAGTCCTGAAAGTAGGATCAACTGAATTTTCGTATCTTTGTTTGTGTTGCTACGCTTTTGACTTTTAAACCCCTTTTTTTTCAAAATGACCATTTTATTTATAAAAGTATACAGGAAAGAAAAAATTTTTCCTTACTTAGTCTCAAAGTTTTGGCTCTTAACAATCATGCGCTGGTTTTGATGTTCAGTTCCTCGCAGGTCTTGATTACATTTGACAATTCCCTAACGAATGCCCCGCGTTATTGGACAAGAAGGATAAAATGCGCCTTGTAGTCGGGATGAAAAATAAACCGAATGAGCTACCAAGTCCCCACCAAACTCCTACATAAATATCCGGGGGTGGGGGTGGGGGCCTCCCGAAGCCCAACCCTACGTCCTCATCTTGGGAGGTGGAAACAGGCAATGCTTGCAAACAGGACTCTGTCAACTGTGCTTATTGCTAGCAACCCCATCAGTCACTTTATTGCTATGGAAACTGAAACTGGTCTGGAATTACGACTGCTGAAAGCACGACTTGATCATTCGTGAATCCAAAGCCTTAGAATGTGGAACGTGGAACATGTTTGAAGCAGACAGGGCAGCACAAGTTGAAAAAGAGATGTTTCAGTACAACCTTGACATCATGGGTGTAAGTGAGAGCCACTGGACAGGGTGTGGAGCTCTCACTACTGGAAGCGGAAATAACATAGTGTATTCGGGCAGAGATGGTGGTGAGCACAGGGAAGGAGTAGCCATTATGATGACTAAGGTAACCAGGAAAAGCCTAATTGAATGGAAATCTATGAACTCCAGATTAAATTTCAGCTGGATTCTATTCAAGATTTTTGAAGATATCCAGTGCGATGCACCTACAAATGAGACAGAGGAGAAGGTCAAGGCCAGTTTTACTAGCAGCTGCAGAAAGAGAGAGACGGAACGCCGAGACATGATTTGTTGCTGGTGATTGGAGATTTCAGTGCGGAGATGGGGAGTAATAAGATAGGGAGAGAACAGGTTATGGGTAGCAAGGGATGTGGGACGATAAATAAGAATGGAGAGAGGCTGGCTGATCGCTGCTGCGTCAGTGATCTCATCACTGGAGGAACAGTATTCCAGCTCACAGAAGAATACACAAAAAGACATGGATTTCACCAGATGGGAGGACCACGAATCAGATAGATCACCTTTTGGCAAACAGCGAGTGGAGACATTGCCTGGAAAATGTTGTGGTAAGAAGATGGGCAGATGTTGGCAGTGATTACAATCTTCTCCTAGCAAGGATCAGACTTTAGCTGAGGAAAGACCCAACGACAGGTGACACAGCACAATAAAGATTCAGGACAGGAAAACTCAACGGTCTAGATGTTGGCAAGAGGTTCTCTATCATTCTAAAGAACAGATACAGGGTCCTCAGTGATATAGGAGAGGGATCTCAATATTTTATCGCCTTTAGCAGTTTGCAGTGTTATATCCATAGCTCTTTCCAAAGTAATGCATACAGTTTTCAAACTCACAGACATATTTCTGGAGTAAAACTCCCATCGTTAGTGTGTTTTACAATGCCGTTATAGCTTAACTTTAAATATATTTATGTAAATGTAATAAGAGGAAATTTAATTATAATGATAATTTTATGTTAAATGTCTTATTTGTTGGTTAAGTGTTGGCTTTAGCCATTTTATGTGATGGGAGTTGTACTCCAGAAACATGTCTGTGAATTTGAAAACTGTATTCATTACTTTGAAAATCATAGCTCTATTGTATATACCTCTGTTACTATTGACCTTTTAACTGTAACAGCTACAACACGCTTGAGTTACCGTCAGATTTACATACTGCAATTTGTTCTTTTTTATCATAATTTCTACCCAGAGTTAGTTAAATCACGTGTCGTACCCACTCGTACTTCAAAACTATTTAACGAGAATGAAAGATTAGCTTACTTACTTTCAGTTGCTTCACAGCCAATCGTTTTTAATCAGTGACAGAAAGCGATTTCACTAAGAAAGTTATTTATTATTCAGTTATCTAATGAAACCGCGTAAAGGTGTAAAAGGAAGAGGTACCCACAGTTTAATTGTAACGTATTTTTGAGTGTAGATCAAAGTGGTCAATGCAGAAAAGGAAAGAATAGTATTTGAAGAAGTAGTTAGAACCTTGGACAAACACGAGAATGAAAGTCTACCCCAGGTCAAGCTTAGCTCGACTGAGGTAAGTGTTCTGAATTTGGCACTAGTTTCCACAGCCTTTTGTTTGTTAGCATTGCTTGTGTGCGAGTTTGGTTGCTTTGCTGCCAAAGAGAGACTTAATTTGTTTTGAGTAAATAATCTTCTGTAGCAACAAAATCAGTAACAGTTTAATTCAGTACGTATTTACTGTATTTCCTATCTCGTTTGGGAAAGAACTAACCTGCATGTGCTACTATAGTTGTTACTATCTATCCAGCCACATCCCACAAGCATTACACTTTCACTTTTACTTATTATCTTATCCGGGAACTTGATCCTGTTTGTTAGCTATGCCATGCTGATGAGTCGTATTTGATAATTATTATTTAAGATACATCCCACAAGCATTACACTTTCACTCTTATTATCTTATGTGGGAACCTGAACCTATTTGGTAGCTATGTCATGCTGATGAGCCCTAGAAATCTCAAAACAGCTGCTAATAAGACCTAGCGAAGGCAGCTAGCCCGCTCAGGGGTAAGCCCTGGCGTTCTACTACACGAAACAGCTGCTTATAAGAGCTAGCAGAGCCAGCTAGTTTGTCAGTGGTAAGCCCTGGCATTCTGCTGCATAAAAACAGTTGCTTATAAGATTTATTCAAGGCAGCTGGCCCGTCAGGGGTAAGCACAGGCATTCTACTACACCGAAACAGCTATTTAGGAACATTTTAAGTCGTATTCAGTATAAATTATTGTACAGTTTTACAAGTAGTTAAATTTTACACCGTAGTGAAAAAGAATTTTAAAAAACTGACGTTTCAGACTGTAATCCTTCGTCGGAGTGAATGACGAAGGGCTACAGTCCGAAACGTCAGTTTTTTAAAATTCTTTTTCACTACGGTTTAAAATTTAACTACTTGTAAAAGTGTTTCTGTAGAAACACCGACGCAACATTCCATTTATATATTATTATAGTTTCACCTGGGTTGAAAAAGCGCTGTTTGAAATCGTGAGGCTAATCCAGTATGAAAGGAGACATTCAATAAACCAGTGCAAAATAAATACATCCCTTTTTTGATTTTCAACAGATTGTGTTTAGTGACGTTGAGTTTATGGAGAAGAAGACGAAAGTTATCACAATTGAGAACATTGGCCAGGTAAGTTTTTATTTAAGAAATAAAGCATGTTCTCCGTGCCTTCATAGCCTGTTGAAAACTGAAGCGAACATTTGTGAGAATTCGAGAGCAGATCAGTGAAACCTGAGACACAGTCGCGGCTTTTTACTTGCTCAAGAATTCTCACAAACTTTGACGAGGTTTTCAATATGCTATGAAAGCACAGAGAAAATGTTTTATTTCATTTCCCACTTGACTTAAACTAAAACGATATACGAAGTGCGTTTGTATAGCTTTGTTTTCTTCATGAAACTGTAAATTTTCCAACTTGGAGACAGCCAGTCATATCTCTCACCTCATTTTGGGCCTTCATAACGCTATGAAAACACTTTTATAGACCAATCAAAACGCACTCATTATCCAAATTATTTTATAAGATGTTAGGCAATTGTAAAGGAGAAGCCGGAAAAGTACTTTGGCTCTTCAATGGAATTCAAACCCGAGAATTTGTGACACCGCTGCAGCACGCTAACCAACCGAGCTTCGAAGCCACAACTGGAAGACCAGATCCACTTAACAAATGAATGACCTGCTCTCGCAGTTGTGGATTCATAGCTCAGCTGGTTAGAGCGCTTCACTGGTGTCGCAGAGGTCCTCGGGTTCAAATCGTGGTACAAACTCAATCTCAGTAATCATTGTTATGTTATTGTACCTACCGGCAAAGTGCCAACGAGCAAATTAACGTTTAGCTAGGATTAAGTAATTTTGAACAGTTAGCTCTCACAGATTCAACATCAACAAGTTTATTTGCAACTCTAATAAAAACATTTGTTAATTACATTTCAACTTATGCTGCATGTAAGTCAATCACAGTTTAGTTTGCTTTGTTCACTTTATTTAAGCTATAGCTATATTCTATCACCTACTAAACATCATCAAAGTAGAAGTCAGAAACTAAATGGAGAAAACAGGAAAAAGAATATTTCTTGCCTTACACGTAAATGCCAAACGCCTTGTGTAGGTCAAAACCTTGACGTTTTACCAACATGTGACACGCGTCACCAAGGTCACATGATTCCATATCCATCTTGTTATTGGCTTATCTAAGTGTTCACATTACAGTACATTTTGCACAGCTCGCTTGAGATTTCTTTAGTATACTTACAATATCTGGTACTGCTCTATGCTCTACCGCTTTACCAACAACAGGTCGTCGCTCGGCTTGCTAGTTGGCAATTAATTATACTTTATCACTATTTTTGTAATATAAGTACTTGGAGAAATAAATAAATGAAGTAAAATGAAAAGTACCTTCAGCCTGTAATTTTCCCCACAACTCGAGATGCAATATTTGGTGTGAAGGTCAGTGATTCACTCGTGTGCTTTCTCCTTTGCAGTCTTCCGCTCAGTTTGCCTTCATCGCCAAACTTGACGATAATTCATTTTGCAAACCGTGGCTCTCTGTTAAACCAGCTATTGGACTTCTGACACCCGGTAAGAAACCAGCAGGGTTATGTATATCTTAATAATGGAAATATATTTCATTCAAAGAGTTGACGAATGTGCTTCTAGAAAGGTTAAGGTTAAAGTTATTTAAGACCTGGAAAAAAATGTTGTCAAAATGTTAAACGCATACTAATCTTGTTGTTGCTCGTGGGCTCAATCCTGATGCCATCTTCCGTTGAATGATTTTCGTCTGGCTGGAACATAAGCCTCGACTCCATGTTATTGTGACCGTGGTGGCATGGTGATCAGTGCAGACCGTGTGCTTCGTTCGTCCATTTTCTAACGCCATTTTTCCAGCTGGTTGATGTACGTGTCATTTTTAATGGCTTAGGCTTACCAGGTTGTCCAACCTTCCGAGGTCGTTCAGTGAGTACCAGCATCTGTGGGGAGCTAACCTGCGATGGATTAGTGCCCCGTCTAAAGGGAGTCATAGACTTTCATCCACTTAACACTACAGAAACTGGAGATAAGCAACGGCTGTAATGAAACACTGGCTTGGAGAAGGATTAAGTTTAGCATGCATACATAGAAGTGGATGTTTTTCAGTAGCAAAGTCTTGAACACTATCATTTAACAACTTACCGATTTACAACTTTCTGTTTTGAAGGCACAGTTCGTGAGGTGAAGATGATCGTGTACGTTGACAAAGAAACAGCAGCCGCTTTAAACTCAGGCGACGAAAAAATTGATGATATACTTGTGTTGCACTTAGAAGGAGGAAAAGACCTCTTTGTATCCTTCGTGTGTCTCATTTGTGTTGATTAAATTCGTTTTTTGTTCAGTGATAGAATAGCCTCCTTTTCATGTGACGTTTTTAATTAACATATTCGCTATTTCAAGTTCAATTAGCCACACTTTGACATTACGAACTAGATTAGCCTCATTTTGATGTTACGTAATAAATTAGCCTCATTTTGATGTTGCGTATTGAGTTGGCCTCATTTTGATGTTACGTATTGAATTAGCCTCATTTTGATGTTACGTATTGAATTAGCCTCAATTTGATGTTATGTATTGAATTAGCCTCAATTTGATGTTACGATTTGGAATAGCCCCATTTTGTTATTACGTATTGGATTAGCCTCATTTGGTGTAATTATTGGATAGCCTCATTTTGATGGCGCAGTTACAAGATCTCTGCTTTCCGACCACAAGGTCCCAAGTTCGATCCCGGCTCTGCCAATATTTGAATATTTGTGGTACTTTCTTTTTTAAGATATACAAATATATGCGGAGACAGAGAACTCAGAAAAAATCTGAGCTCCAGATGGGATTCGAACCCATGACCTTCCGTACACTAGTCGGACGCTCTACCATTGAGCCACGGGAACTCATATGGCGAGCGAGGTCACAATATTGGGTTATGATATACGGATTGTATCACCCAATCACTGAATGACATTAGTGTATCATGAACGCAATGATTGTATTAACTGCATCGTATTAAATGCATTATTGTCATTGAATGATTGATATAAATGTTTGATAATTTTGGTTTTAATCAAAACTTTAACTTTTCTTGCTGTCCAGCTAAAATTTCGTTTTAAGACACATATACATATTCATTTTATTCATTGACATTGTCACAAATACCGGCTGTCTTAAATTTAAGTGGCGTTCAATAGTTTTGTCACCATCTTTTTTTTCGTGGTATAGGGGTGTTGTTTGAAAGAAAGATTAATATCCTCTTCAGAAGTAAGAAAGATATCAGTTGAAAGTTCTTAGTGTTGTAATAAAAGTTCTCCCTTTCTTTCAGTTTATAAACGTTTTGAGGCGCTTCGCATTCAATATTTTTCTTTTGTTATAATTTTAAACTCCTAGCCTTAGTAAATCTTTAATTTAAAACTCAATAGCAGCTGATAACTTTCTTACGTACATTTTTCATCTTTCTTACCTCCAGTCTTCTTGCTAGTTTCGAATGCATTTTAGTTTTTACATGCCAAAAATCTTTTGAGAACCCGGCTCAATCAGAAACTTACATGCTAATTTTATGCTTCACAAAAATCTACCATTCATTCCTCATTGTGATTGGTCAAGTGCACGTGGTGTGATTCAGTGGACCGCGTGCAAAATAAAATAATGTTGCCCTCTATAAATAAATAAATAAATAAATATAAAAGCATAAATTTTAATTAAAAGGGAGATATGAATAAGCATGCAAGGTAAAATTCACTTAGGAAATAAAAAATGTTCTCCGTGCCTTCAAAGCTTGGTGAAAAACGAGGCGAACGTTTGGGAGAATTCGAGACGTAGTCGAGGTTTTCCACCTGCTCGAGAATTCTCACAAACTTTGCCGAGATTTTCACCAGGCTATGAAGGCACGGAGAACATAATTTATTTCTTTTATGAAATTATTATTTTCTGTTTTAACAAAGAGAAAGACTTTATACGAAGCGCGTATGCATGTATATTTTAATTTTTTTCATGAAACTGTAACTCGCGTCATTTTCGTGCTTCATAGCGCTATAAAAACACACTTGTTGACCAATCAAAATCCACGTATAATCCAAATTATTTTATAAACTGATACGGTTTCTAGAGAGCTACCTTTGTTTACACTCTAAGTCCTAGGATCCGAAGGCAACACGTGATTGCAAACAATCCACAAATTTGAATCGTCTGACTTGATCATGATTCGTTTCTGCTTCACTATTTAGTGTCGGTGATTCTGTTTCTATTCATTTGTTTTTTAGAACTGCAGATACTAGGATTTCTAACTTTACTACTCAGTAAGCAACGGGATGTAGTTTTTTTTTCTTTCTGATGTCTTTAATTAAATAAAACATGTTCTCCGTGCCTTCATAGCCTGCAATTCAATCTTTTAATGCTACTTGTCTTTTCACTATCTTCGTTTAAGAAATAAAACATGTTTTCCGTGCCCTCATAGCCTGGTGAAAACCGAGGCGAACGTTTGGGAGAATTCGAGAGCATATCAGTGAAAACCCGAGATGCAGTCGAGGCTTTTCACCTGCTCGAGAATTCCCACAAACTTTGCCCAGGATTTCAACAGGCTATGGAGGCACGGACAACATGTTTTATTTCTTTTATAAAATTATTATTTTCAGTGTTAACAAAGAGAAAGACGATAAACGAAGCGCTTACTGTACATTCTCACAACTTGGAGATAGTCAAACCACATTGCTCAAACCATTTTCGTGCTTCATAGCCATGAAAACACACTTGTTGACCAATCAAAACCCACGTACTATCCAAATTATTTTATAAAAGAAAATAAGCAACGGCAAAATATCCTCTTAAAACACTTTTGTAAAGAGTAGTTTTTTTGTTTTGATTTTGCAGAAACCCGGAGAAGGTCAACTGCATCTCGTGCAATCGAACTTTAGAAATCCAGGCCGGCAATGTGAACACAAACGTTCCCAAGATCCAAAGCCTACCTGCACAAAAATCCTACAAACCATACACCACGTATGAGCTTGACAACATCCGCCAACATCAAAAGCTCCGGGCAAACCGAAAAGCCGTAATTGGAGCCGACCTCGGTTACCAAGCTCTAAAGTTAAAAAATGACGTCATGGCGATGACGGGGATGGTGGATTTAGCCTATCTTCCGCCATCTCAACGATATTGTGGAGGTAGTCATACCATTATGCACCCTTTTCGACGCTCGTTCAAGTCTACCTCCACTCACTTCAACCAGTACGTTATGATAAGGGAGGACGAACAAACCAACCCATGCCTACCCCGAAGGGATTTTATTGTCCCTAAAAACGAGAGTCAGTATAAAAAATACTCCAAGAATAAACCTTTACCAGCCATCGGTCAATCCGTGACCCGTGATACGTCGCCTTCTTTCGATTATGACACGTTTCGTGAGCGTCCGCAAAGTGCCCCATCCACACCCTCGCCGCGAAGTCACCCACCAATCGCGATGGCTCGATCAAGTCCCTCGTCACCACCCTGTACGGAAAAAAATCGGCAAAACTCGTCGTCCGTGGAAGTCGAGAAAATTAATGTAACAGTACCCTCTCCCGAAGTAGAAAGTGACTTTAGTTAAGTTAAAGGGGATTTAAACTCGCTTATTCGTAATTCGTTTGTTACAGATATTTTAGTTCTTTTGTACAGATTAAACAATTAAATCAGTTGTCCGGCATTCTTTTACACTTTGTTTATGTTTTGGTTCAGCTTAAATCAAGAATAAAGTTCTGCGCTCCGAACTTAAGAGGTAAACTTTAACCAGATATATTTAAAACAACCAACATTTTCGTTGAATCCGACTGAACTGGATTTTGGTTGTGTAATAAATAACTTACCAAAAACATGCAATTTTTAACAGCGCGAAACTAAAGACGCCCGCAAAGGATGCCGGACCAAACGTTCTGACCATTTAATGAGACTGAACTATGAGCTTCAAGTTAACCAATATCAAATTTACCATAATACTCTTTGTTCGTCCACCCAACATTTTGCATAAACATTGTTATTATTTTCTCTTGGGACTTACGATGTTCCCACGAGAAACTGGAAACAATGCTTATGCAAAATTTTTGGTGGACAAACAAAGAGTGTTATGGTATTTTTGATATTGGCTTGTAAAACTTGATTTCACTGCCTATAACGTGCTGGTGAGCAACTGTCAGATCGTAAAAAAGAAGTTTCTAAAGTGAATATGGAATTTTGATCACAATTGTTTTCAGGTAACGTAATCTACCTGCAGTTGCTTTTAGGTAAAATTTGTAAATAGTAAGATTTATGGTTTTGTCGAAATAAACTCGGGTTTAGTTCAACATTTGTGTTACCTGTTGAACTCTGTCGTCGAGGTATTAGCTCGCGATGTTTTAGTTTAAACAATTGCACATTGGCCAAAATGACGAGCGTCAACACTGTTATGGATAACATATGTGAGTGTATTAGAAACACACATGTACTATCTAAACTTGTGATTGTCATTTGAGCCACATCCCACAAGCGTTAGGCTCTATTTATATTACTTAAAGTCTCTATATCGCTTTTTTTATCTTTGAGATGAATAACAATATTACTATGAACTCAGATTTTAAATGAAATTGTTGTGTTGACAGTGTTACTATTCAACCGGAAGCTACACAAGTACCTTCTCCTACGTCATCACACCAGGACTTCATAATGGAATGAATGCTCGGTCTAAAACGGCAGCAGTCCGAAAACTGTCTTGTTTGCACGTTTTAAGACTAAAAAACATAACAAGAACCGCGAAAAACTGTTTGATTTTCAAAATTTAATTTTCCTAAAGGATTCTACTTTTAATTTACTAAAAGATAAAAAGAAATACAGAGAATTTAAAGCTAACTCTATATTTTTAAGGTTAGTGAACACTGAATACTTTATTTAGTGTAATCTTATTTTCTTATAATCCTTCTGATTTAGGCATAAGTGGTAATCTTACTTTGTTGCTGTCTTCTTCTGTCAACCGAATATCATAAACCGTAAGTGTTTTCCTCACCAGCTTGCAGCATCTATAAGTCACGTAGCAAGTCAATTTTTGTTTAGAACTTTTGTGTTGTGGTTATTGTTTGCAATTGATATGGTAAAACTGGTAAAACGCGCCCATCATTTTTGCCTCTTTTTGCTACCGTCGTTGTACGAGTAAGTTGGTCCTCTGTGCCGGCCGTAGTTCGGCCACGCCGGCTTTGCCGAGGCCAGGACAGAGGCCAACAAAAGCAATAAGAAATTAAACTAAAAAAGTAGAAAGTGAAGCTAGTTCCCCCGTAACATATAGTACCTTTTGCACCTCGTCCGATGAAGGCAATATAGTTGTTAGAAGTTTGTGGTTAGAGCACTAACGTTTCGCGATACACGGTGAACAGGACAATGCAGGAGAATATGAACCTAGTTTAGTAAATATGCAACCTTCGTTCATTGTAAAGAATTCACGCTTGCGATTGGTCAAAATCGACCATGGTATTTCGATTTAGCCGTCAATAACCGCACGACAGTTATTAAAATAAGTGTTTAAACCATGGCTTGGAAAATGGCCGAGTCTTCAATAAATTCGACACAGAATATATGTTAAAGACGAAACAACAATAACATGATATAAAATGCTGGACAACTCGGATAAAATCCGAGTCCCAGATAATATTTGAACTCACAACCCTCAGTGATCTAATTGGGTGCTCTAATCACTGAGCTACTGGAGACTCAGTGGTGAGCAAGGTTCATTTTTTGGGTCTCGACTGAAACCGCGCGGCTACACAGCTAAATAATGACTGGCACACATGAATTTGCTAACATCATCGCGCTGTCACACTAAGGCATATCAAGATGCAGGCCCGAACAAATCTCCAAAGTGAGTATATTTAAGACGAATAACAATAATACTAGGAGTAATCAAAGATTAATAGAGTGCGTTCGACAGTGGTCAAAATATTTTTATTAGAAAAATATATGATTAGTTACAACAAGAACCAGCTGGAAAATGGACGAACAAAACACATGGTCTCAACACTTACAATTATACAGCGACA
>JANCMA020309357.1:0-12000 GCA_024336925.2 Zoanthus solanderi | reverse complement strand
GTCAACTGTAAATCATTGTAAAGCGCCTTTGATCATCTACCTAATGGAAAGGGTGCTATATAAATGCTAAATCATCATCATCATCATGTTGTCCTCACCTTCTTATTATGTATATCTTGTATCCTGTTACTCAGTTTAACATTGTCTGTAATTAGTTAATCTATTCCTCGAGTATCACCTCGCCTGTATCATATTTCTGTAATTTTTTTTTCACACAGTAAACAACTAGTTTATTCGCACTGAAGATGGCTTATAGTTAAGTCGAAACATGTTTGTATTAAAAAACTTCGTCGTTTATTTCAAATACCTAATTATTAAAACTTTTTCTTCTAAATGTACTTCCAATTTGATCATTGTTGAACCTTGAGTTATCTTTCAGGATTGTCTTAAATTGTGATTATTTAAACGATCTAATTTAAACTATTAATTGATCTCTACAAAATCACCAAAACTCCAGCATCAATGGATCTCATTAGATGTAGATGATGGCAGTGGATTGGACATGTTTGGAGGAAAGAAAGCACACATAACTCCAGGATATCACTTATGTGCCAACCACCTAGAAGAAGAAAGCGAGGCAGACCAAGAGATACATGGAGAAGGATGGTGGAGAAGTAGAGGAACCAATTTGGTTGGAGAGTTGGGGAGAAGCAGCACAAGTGGCAAGGAAGAGAGCAGAATGAAGGAAATATGTCAGTGCCCTATGCAACACTTGTGAGAAGAGGAATGATGATGATGAAACTATTAAGCCTGGTCCTCACTACGACATAAGCATAAGCATAATGAATCTTATGTCGTAATGAGGACAGCCGATTATCAAAATCTTCTGTTCTTGTGCTTATACTTATGGTCATGTCACTTATGTCGCAAGTGAGGACAACACTAACATAAGTTTATGAATAAATGAAACCATTCAGCCAATCACAGCGAACTTGGCTCTAAGTTTCCCTCACAGAAATCCAACCGATTGCGAGTAAGTACAGTTCGTCCACCATCTTGTTTTGTGTGTTGGAGAGAGAGTATGGTAGCTAAAATTAGCTTTGCGCTTGCATACAACATAATGCTTATGTCGCGGCTGTCCTCATTACGACCTAAGACTTGTTATGCTTATGCTTATGTCGTAGTGAGGACCAGGCTTTAATCATTGCAAAGATAATTTCATTACCTGCATTAAAATTATAAATCTATCTCTTTTTTATTACATTTGGCATGTTGCAACAGTTACAGACCTTTAGAACCTCCTGTTAGTCTGAAAGCGATTAAGTCTCTAATGACACCAAACATCTCTACTGCGAGGACTGGGAAAACTTTTCCTGTGTTTGGGTCTGGTCGTAGTAGCTCCATAATTTTTCCACGAGACACAACAATTTCCTGTTGCTTTGTCCCTGAGAAGCATCCATGGATGGCTTGATTGATTGCCGAGGCACGTTGAAGAGTAAGACCGTACAAGTGCATTGTTTTTACTGCAGAAAAAAAAATATGCAGTATACACATAAAAAAACTTCTTCAAAAATTACGTTACCAGTGACAAATATTATTTATTATAGTATTAATTATTGTAACAAGGGAAATTGAAGGGTCTAGTGCAAAAACAACATGAATTTGTATGAAATGCTAAATTCTCCCAAGGGATACAGAGATAATAGGGATAATATAGGAAGAAATGAGAACTTGATCAAAACTCACTTATGTCATTTTTGTCTAGTGCAAAAACAACATGAATTTGTATGGATGCTAATTTCTCCCAAATGTTATGAAGAGATAGTAGGGATTATCTAGTGAGAGTTGAGAACTTCATCAAAAGTCATTTAACGCCGTTTTTGCACTAGACCCTTCAATTTTAGAAACCTTTAGACCTGAGTACGAGTAAAGATGTCAAGTACGCGCACTTATTTAAGCAAAGTCGTTGTCGAGAGGACGAAATTTCAACTAAACGCGATGAAATCTCGTACTCATACTCTAATCTAAAGGTCTTTTTTTGCTTGAAATCTTGTCCTCTGGAAAACGAGTTTGCTACTCGCATCTAAAGGTCTCTAATGTCAAAAATTGCTCCCTCCCCAGCAATAAAACAATAGAGAGCTTTCAAAGCACCGGAACATTTCTTCACGACGGAGGTCTATTTTCCGTGAGTGGACTGGATCGACAACGGCATTTTTGGCGCGAATTTTTATTTTAAGCAGCGCGCTTACATTACAACGCAGAGTAAAAAGGCGCGAAAACTAACTTTGAAGAGCCCCAGTCGTAAACAAACTTTAAAATTGTAAAATTGGTTACACATATGGCAAGAATCTGGAACAAAAGTCAGTGTTAAAGTAATTGTAAGTAAATTAGTTACTTAGAAAGATATATTAACGATATTTGTTCGGTGATTAAAGCCATTCCTTTGATTAAAAAAAAAAAATCGCAGTTTTGACAGATCAACACGGAGGTAAAAAGCGGCTTGTAGGCCTCCGTGAAGATCGCCACGACCGTATGATGTGTTCAGGTAAGCGACATCTGCTTGCAGTTAAGTTCCAGTTGGCCTCCGTGACAACAAGAACGCCGGGTGCTTTTAAAAGCTTTCTATTGTTCCTTCCCCAGCGATAAAACAGTGAGTGCATGAGCTTAAAGTCCAAAGAACTAACGCACTAAATATCAGCCTCAAAAATGTCACCTGTTTATTTTCTTCTTCTTCACAGACTTCTTTTTCTTCTTGTTTTTTCTCGTCTTGAGGCTGCTATAAAATATGAAAAACACATACTTGCATAAAGCTAGGATGTATTGTTTGTTCATAAATATTGTTGCGTTACTTTTCGTGTGACATTGCCCTCAGAGGGAACTCACTGAATTGACTTAGCACGTGTGTATATGTACGTGGGTTTTCGCGAGTTAGGATAGCGTAGCTCTTGTGTTTACACTCTAACGAACCTCTAAAATATACCATAATTCGATTTTAAAAATCCTGCCCGCCCGCGCAGCGAAAGAACTGAAACACCAGAAAAGAAACTTCTTATCTCCAAGTACCCATAAAATTTTCGTTTTATTGTATAAATTCTTCTTAAGTATTTGAAAAAGATCGTTTTTTCGGGTACATCATCGGATCTTATACAACATTTTCTCTCTAAATCAGTCCGACTTACTGATAAAGTGTCCCACCAATCTTTTTTCTTCTTTTTCTTCTTTTTTTTCTTTCTACTTTCACCATTCTAAAACAAAAAAGTCGGAAAATAAATGTTGACCCTGTAGCACAAAAATGATGAAAAAGTTAAAATATATTGAATTTATATGACTGTATAAAATAATTTGCAGTCATTTAAACCAGCAAGGATGTCAAAAGAATTAATAATATGAATATGAATATGAATAAAAATAATGATTAATAATAATAATGTACTTTATTTAAGCAAGGTAACTAGGATTACATAGGTAATTTTCACCTAGTTCTATTAACGCACGAGACAGCAAAGCGGACGGGTGAATATTGTTTCGAGTTTTTATTGGAAACGCCTTTCAGACACGAATGTGAATTGTTCAAATAAGTTCTCAATGAACATATTAGTGTTAATTATTTATTTTAATGCATCGAAAGAATTCTTAATTATACATCAAACCTAATTATTGAAGTAGTTGTCATGTGTCTCATTTGATTGGATAAAGGATGTTTTACATTTTAATAGTATGCATTTTATGTTTGGTCCAGCGTTCAATGCATTCAGTCGCACTCTGGATAGATGACGGGACGGTCGAGGTTTCGTTCACCGTTGAGAGAAAACCAAGAAGACGATTATATTGAACAAAAGGTTCCAGCAACAACAAGGTATACACTAAATGGACGGGATTTATTTTTGTGACGTTGCAAAAGGAAAGAGTTTAAAGGTTTCGGTTTTTGCGCCAGAGGAATGTTCAAGTCCTAAGACATTCGGAAAGTTCCCCATGCCTCTTAAAATGGACGCCCACTCCACTTGCTCAAAACGTTTTTCCAACAAGTGGCTAAACCAAAAAACGAGCGCTGGGTACCCGACCAAAACTGTGTACCAAATAGTTGCTGCGCTAAGGGAGTATTTCGCAGAGAGAAAGCCCGCCAAGAATACAAACCCTCTCGATTCACAGGATAAAACGTGAGCAGTTTTATGCCATACGGCTCATTTTGTTTCGTAACTCGCAGAATGAATTTAAATTGTAATAAAGAAAGTTTGAAAAGTGACATATCGTGTGCTGTTGGAAACATGCTGATTAAGAACAAGATTGTGCCTAGACTTTGAAATTTGATCGAACAGTCTAATGAGTTTTTTACTGGGTTTTCAAGACTCGCCCACTTGACCAGTACCGGCTTGCATATAGACCACTTTCATAGATGGCGGCTATTTAAGTATTATTTTGTCTGTATTCAAATTTGCCTGGACGGCCTCGTCTTTGAGTAAAAAATTCAAAAGAAATTTTAATTTCGCTATGGTTCTTGCCATCTTCATTGCACAAATCATCCTTAATTTAGTGACGATAGTTTTAAAAAAATGTTTGAGAGCAACTAAACCTTATGTCTTTTTCCAAGTCAAGTATAGATAGCACAAATGTACTAGTTGCTAACTTGAAGGCAAAATAGTGGACTCTATGGCCACGTTGGTAACGGGCTTTACTCCTTACGTCTACCATAAAAATAAGTGAGCCTCAATGCTAACAGCCATGGACAGCTGTTTCGGCCTTTTTAAGCCTCATCAGCATGGCGTCGCTAGCAAACCTACCAACATTAATTAATCGCAGGGAGTTTTTATATAAGAAGTCAATGACAGATATGAAGAAGGAAAATCATCCTACATATCTTTTTTATTACCTCAGTCCAACACAAGATCAATTCCTTATAATCTAAGAACTATTGGAAGTGAGAAAACCATTACGGATACCAAAAGGACAAAGCGGTCACAAGATTTTTTTAAATTAATTTTTTTTTTATAATTGTGCTGCAATCTATTTTGAAAATATGTATATTGATCATGATTTTATTGTAAATAAGTAGAATTATTTTATTTTTAGCCATGTAAATTACACTGTTTATTCAGTTTTTAAACTGCCAGTAGTGTTAAATAAACTTATTATTATTAAACAGGCTCAGGTTCCCAAAAGGGGAAAAGTTCGCTACCAATATGGTCATAGTGCCATAGTTCCCGTTATTGTGGCACTTTTGTGATATCTATACTTGACGTTGATCTTTACAGTAACATCGCACAATCATTGCGCTTTTACTACATTTTATGTCTTTTTTCCTACCTTGAAAGATGTATTGGCAGATTTTAAAGTTTTATCCTCATCTTCATCCTCGCTATCAGAATCGCTGGACCTTTAAGAGAGGTGAGTTACTTCATCAATATCGATTCAAGGCTCTACAATAATTATTCACTAGATTTTTTCATAACTGAGATCTGAAAAATGATCAATTTTGCATTGTTCAGTTTGAGTTTGAAATCAAGGAGGGGGTTGACTCAGCAAGAATACAAAACATCTTCAACCATTTTAATGCAAACTACTTATTGTTTATGATATTTACCGCCGCCTGGTTAGCCTAGTTGGTAAGGTGCCAGTCTACTGTGCGCGGGTGACCTGGGTTCGATTCCCGGCCGGACCAACACTCAATTTATACATGACATCACATCGGAGTTTAGAAAACTCAAAGGATGCTGGGTGCAAAACCGTGAAAAGGTCTGATGAATTTAATTTGGAGTAAAACGAAAGTGTTTCTCTTTTTCGAACTCAGGGTCTTAAAGTATTTGAGAAGGTGCTGTCACTGCTCTAATATCTGCAAATGGTTAGAAATTCGCGTCTTTTCGGATAAGGACGTTAAACCGTAGGTCCAGTCTCTCAAACTTCTATCCGGGGACTTAAAAGAACCCACGCACTTGTCGATAAAAGCAGGGTAGTGATCCCAGTATATTGTTGTCTGTCTGTTACATTGAGGACATTTCTTAATGTTTCAATATGTGACCTCAGCTGTTGAAATTTATAATCACTTATAAAGCGCTAAGAGCTGATAAATGTATATATGTCATTATTACATTATTATTATTATTTTTATTATTTATTACTTATATGTACAATGTACATCTCTGACTATGCTGGATTCGTTAAGGGTCAGTACTTAGTTTGACCATTCAACCCAAACCATTGATTTCATCTACTTTCTATATTCATGGTTTAACGGCTCAATTATTACATTTTCCATTCCTCTTTAAGACGAGAGACTTTGTTAGCAGTTTGATAAGTTGATATTAAGACTTAAAGTTTGACGGCTTGCTTCTGCCTGGTTAGCCTAGTTGGTAAGACGCCAGTCTACAGTGTTGGAAGCTCGGGTTCGATTACCGGCAGGACCAACACTCAATTTATACATGAAGTTTCTAAGAAGACCTCACATCGGTGTTTAGAAATCTCAAAGGATGCTGGTTGCAAAACCGTGAAAGGGTTTAATGAATTTAATGTGGAGTAAAACGAAAGTGTTTCTATTTTTCGAGCTCTATCGTGTCTTTTTTACATTAATAACTTCCCCCGTAGAGCGACCTATGAATGTTTTAAATCAAGAACTTTTTGTATCAAGTGAAATATACTATCAACTTTTGTGTTGTTTTTTTTTAAACTTTTTCTGAGCTCTTTGCTCTCTTTTCGTTCGTCGGTTGTCAATTCCAGCCAATTAGAACAACGATTTCCATATCTGCGTTTCTCGTCATCGGAAAGGAATTTAGAACCCAGGGTAACGCATACAACAAAAGGAACTGATGGAATTTCTTAAAGTAAGGAGGGGGGAGGGTGGTGATGAAGAATAATGTTATAAGTTAGTATTTCTGTTTTCAAGAAAATAGCCACCCTCGGCTTAGCTTTGATAAAATTAAAACGAAAGATATTTAATGAAAGTAGGAAAAAAGAAACTTACTCTGATTCACAGTAGCGGTCGCGCAAATTCAAACTGTCTAGTATCCTAATGCAATCGTTGAATGACTCCACATGTACACTCCGGACAGACAGCTCTACTCCATCGTCCACTGGATCACTGGACTCCACCTGACCAGGGAGCAGCTCCACATCTACGAAATTGACTCTTTTACTTTCTTTTCGTTGATGGATTCTTTCCATCCAGCTTTTGGAACCATTGTTTTTGTTTTCTTCATTAGCAGTAAGTGCCCCGCTGATCTTGTTATTCACTTTACGAAACGTTCCTGAAGTTTGGCGGAGAATATCGCGAGTCATCTTGCATGCTAGTTCAACAAACGCTTGAGTGACTTCACTCCTGTGTGGTAAGAGGCGAAGCCGAATGAGTTTATAAACTATTGAAGTGTGTCGGAGAGTAAATGAAGCACGTGACCTAAATCAATTCTGGTTTGAAACGTTTGATCATCGAACAAAGCTGACATTTGGAGTGTTAGCCCTTTGTCAGAGCAAAACAGGGTAATGATTATGGTTCTTTTAATAATCATGGTCTACATTACTCTCACTACCCCCGTTATCATAACGTATCAATTACCCTTTGCAATATTTGTATCATATCTTTATCATCATAATAATTATCATTATCATCACTGTATCTTCCTCATCATCGTCATCACGTTCGTTATCATCGTCATGGCCATCATTTGTCACTGTCATCATCGTCATAGTCATTGTCATCATTATCATAGGTGTCACCAGGGGTTTTTGAGAGGGGGTCAACTGAAGGGCAGGGAGTCTTCGAGTGCCGAAGGCTCAAGCAAACTAGGGGGGCATGTTTCCATGCGCCTATGTTTGAGTATGCGCTCACCCAGAAACTTTTGCCAGATTTACTCCTGTAGAGGGGAATTGAGAGCTTACTTGGTCAAAGACGGTGATAAAAGTTTGGAGGACAAAAATAATTCAAATGAGATTATTCTACTAAGATTTTTTAAACGAGATTTTCCTCTTCTTGACGTTCAAAAGAGGGGTCGTTCGACCCCCTCCTCGCGACGCCTCTGATTATTATTATTATTATTATTAATATTATTAATTTTGTTATTATTATTATTATTATTATTATTATTAAAATTACCATCGCTACCATGACTTTTCTAATACAGCTGATTACCATTATAGAAATTATCATCCACATCATCACAACAAAATCATCAAAACACCATCGTTTTCTTTTAAAACCATTCCATTACCATGAGTATTATAAATATTATAGTGATGTCAATCGTCACCATCATCACAGTCATCACAATCATTATATTCACCGTTGTCAGTCAACAGCATCAACATAATTAACAACTAGAATAGAAGCTCGCAGTTTCTATCACCTGTTAGAATAACGAGGGCGAAGCCCGAGTCATTCTATCGATTGGCGAATAAGAGCGTTTAATTCTGAAAAGCGGGAAAGGGACACCATAGGTATTACTTGCTTACATTCCGCAGATATTATCTTAAGATTGTGACAAGATTTCAACTAATCACTATTATCATCTTTAACATTATTTTTATTAAACATAACAGTGCCCTTACTTGTCGGTTCCACGTGCTTCTGAATATTCATAAAGGACTTCACAAAAGTTTCTCCCCATCGCCTCGAAATCCATAGTGTTAAAATGACGTCCTTTCTCCCTTAACACAAAGTGATAACAATAATTCGCATTTATAAAACATTCAAGACTTAGATAACTGCATATCTTTAACAATTTTTTCTATTCACAATAAGCAATACATGGATCGATAAAATCATACTTTGAACTTTTTTTCACTTGTTTTTTATCGATAGTTCATAAAGACAATCGAATAAGTCCGTGCCGAGTTTCAATAAAAAATGTAGGTCTGTTGCTTGTGTTGGCCAAATTCTAATTAATGACCAAACTATACATCGCTTTGCTATAAATTAGGAAAACTTTATTCAAGATTTGGAATTTGTTAAAATAAAAAAAAGTAAAAAAATGCTGTTGGCCTTAACGTTTGTTGCTGAAAGTTCAAACAGTGAGAATAAAATTTCAGAAAACCGGCGTCAAGTGGTATAGGTTTCGATGTATCAGACAAAACATAATTTTATCTGTTTTATGTGTCTAGGTTTGCATTCTGAATGTAAATGTTTCAAAATATTAATAAGTGAAAAGCCTTACATTTGAAATACTTTGACGGCTTTTAGTTACAGACTGGAAGAAAATGTCTGTTTGCTTTGAAGCTGAGACCAGCGTGTGCATTTTTAAAAACATGTTTCACTCAAGAAAACCCAAGAAAATGTGATAAAGTTCAAACAGCAAATATGCGGTTTGGTTCTAAATACAAGGCATGAAAGGTTTTGTTCAGTTAATGTTGACAGAAAAGTTTCATCGACAATATTTTGTCAGCTTAGCATTCATATTTTGACATTCTGTAAACAAAATATATTTGCACGGGCAATGAACTAGTTGCTATGGAGATAATGTATTTGCACGAAATCACGTGAAACTTCAAAACGAGACGGCAGTTACAAATAAATCGAGGGCCTAATCCCTTCTATAGTTTGCCCGCATTATTTAACAATTATTCATATAAAAGTAGGTAAATATCCTCCACTTTCAGTTACATTGAGGTAAAAAAATATTTAAGCGTATATTCAACAATATACCAACAAGAAAACTTTTAAATCTCGCGCGCGACGTGATGCACATTCGCGCTCACCGAGTCAAATAGTAATTCAGATAATTACAAACTGACAAAGTAAAGTGAAACGAAAAAACGCAAATTCCATTTGGCAGACAGCTAAGCTGAACTTTTGGCGGAACTTGTTTCAATTCTTTAATTTAGTTTGAAATTCGTCTTATTGTCAAGACCATGCTGCAAAACACAAAATGTTTCATTGTCTACAATGATTGTGCTCAACCAAATTTCGCAAACAAGGCATTGCATTTAGAGGTTTACCCTTTTTATGCGTTTAGAAAAGGTAAGAAAGTTACCATTAAAATAAATACGTATTGCACCATTGCACCTTGTTAAACAAAACTTTGTTACCATTTTTGAGTTCTTCGATTCAGCTTCCTCGTTTATCGAAATTAATTTCCTCTTTGGAAACTGAAGCAAATCGGGAACCATTTTGTTTCTCTCTGGCTGCACGTAGTGAATAGCACTTTCTTAATCAACCAAACGACCGCTATGAGAGCACTAACATTATAATGACCTATTCAGGGTTCGTGCAATATTGATTTTAGTTTTGAACTTCCAAAATATTTTCAAAATTTTCTAATACCCTTTAGTTCCAAAACTTTAACTTTCTAGTTACATGAAGAAAGTACCAAATGAGATCGCATTATATACAGTTTCCAAGCATTTAGCATAATAAAATTAACAAGGATCCGATTGACCGTACTTAAACGTGATTTGTAATTGGTTAATACAAGATTGGTTTGTTTAGAGGACACAGAATTAAACAAGGTTTTTGATAGGTTAAAACAAGGTTGGGGTAAGTTTTATTCTCAGTTTGAATGGTTTTGTAGAGGACACAGAATTAAACAGGGTTTGTGTTAAAACAAAGTTAGGATAAGCTTTATCTTTTTTTTATCTGGTTTGTGTAGAGGACACATAACTAAACAAGGTTTGTGGTTGGTTAAAACAAGTAAGAGCCCTAACCCCCGATTTTACTTACATATCACCGAAGTTGGCACCACAAAAAGTAGCTTCCATTGTGAAACTATTCGAGATCCCCAGTTGTCGCCACATAACTACTCGGGCTGTCGATTCCTTGCGTTTATGGACTTTGAACTTACAACAATTAAAAGAGAACTTGTCTGGGGCCTGGATTAATAGGTAAGAAAAATATATTTTATAGGTAAATTTCTGCTTGCATTGTTTGCTTCATTAGCAAATGTGCCATACTTTTTAATACGATTCCAAATATTGTTTTTTTTTTGTAAAACAACTATTCTAATTTTAAACTATAAATAACTGCAATTCTAAATATTTTCTTTTACATGATTATGTTTTCTTTTCTCGGTTTAGTAATCATGATGTTCTGAAAATGTAAAACCGATAGATTAAATATTGTTTAGAACTGTAATGTAATACCTTATGGGGATTTTACAAAGAATATATGGTTCATGAACGGTTTTGCCACCAACTGTTCCAAGTTTTTCGGAATTGTGATATTTTCTTAGACCCAGTAGACTTGTACCGACTCGAAAGTTCATTACTTTGTTCTTTTGACAAGTTTTCTCAAGTTTTACTTCTAGATCTTTGTAAACTGGGTTCATTCGCTACCTAAAATGGCATGCTAAGGAAGCCGGTTGTAAAGAATGACGAAAACTGAAACTCGCCTGTTGTATCGCTTTCTGAAAATGTCACCATAAGGCACATCTCTTCACTTCATCATTTGAAAATTCAGGGGCGCAGACAGGAACCCGGAACCCCCTCTCACACCTCGGAACCTGTATCCCCCTTTTCAAAGGATTTCTAGTAGAATTAAACATTTTGATAATGAGCGATTTTTTCGTTTCGTATCTTGTTTTCTGAAACGAAAGGAAACGATCCTTCCCTGTGTCAAGTTTTAGAGCGACCTCAGTGCAATACTTATCACTGATCAAACAGCTTTTGTTGATTTGGAATACCCTCCTCCCATCCTCTTAAAAATGCTGGTTACGCCCCTAAAATTGTCGTATTTTTTTTCTCTCCTTATAAACAGAAGCCTTGATCAAAACTATGTTCTGTTCTGTGTCAGTGGTAAGGAAGTAAAGGGGGGAATTCGAGTGGACATAATAGAACCGAATCTATCCTGCAGAATTCCAGCGTGATATGATTGGATAAACATGCAGCCTTTATGCACGCCGCGAGGACAGTTGAGTGTATTAATTCGTACCGGAGAATTTTAGTGACGTCATACAATTCCTATTTACTATAACTTTCCAAAATGTCAATATTCACGGCCTTATTACACTAGAATCTAACCTGGAACCTTAATTAAAGATATCCTGTGGATGCTTGTGGAGTGACTCCCTCCGCTTCATACGACAAACATGATTGGCTAAAACCACGAACGACTAAGAATTGACTCAATATTTCTCAGCGACTTTTAAT
>JANCMA020309252.1:0-12000 GCA_024336925.2 Zoanthus solanderi | reverse complement strand
AACTAGCTGAAACTATGAAGTGAAGTGCGAATGTGTTATGCAAATTATGGAAGCAAAAACTTCTTCGATTTCTTATAGATAGATATCTGAACAGACATAGCTATAATGCCGCTGAAAAAAATAGCAATACTTTTATATCTTTTTTTATAAACTCTTGCCGCCATGTGTTCGAGCTTCCCGCGTTCAGACGAGTGGTACTGGGCCCGATAAAAATAGTCTGCAGTCTCGCGACAAAATAACCGTGTGTGTGACAAACCTTGTACCCGACAAATTATCTGAGACGAAAAATCGGGAGCTTAAAGACAAAAAATCGGTTAATGTGTAGCAGCCTTAACTCCATCAAACCCCATGACATTTACATAAAATATATGTTGTTTATTAAAATTAAGACAATAAAACGCACAGTTATATTCAAAAACAAACATTTTTGCTCAACCCGAGCATATAATATAACTGTGTGCTACAGTGCCTTAATTTTTATAATTTATCATAATGGACAATTCCATTTTAAACCATATCTTGTTTACTTGTCTTCTAGAAACCGACTAAAAGCGAATATTTTTTTCTTTTGTCCATTTGTGGCTAATAGAAAACTTTATTTTTTCTTGATTAAAATAAAATTGTCACAAGATTTTAGCGAATTTTAAAGGTTTAAATACACGTAATAGTACTGATAATGCAATATATTCATATAAGCTTGAACAAAAGACCATGGAGCACTTTTATGCACTTACTATGCAACATTTTGACGGCAACTGTTCTCTCTCCACATTTCCGCTTCATTTTCGATTTTCCGATACTCTGCCCTGCTGTGGCTGCAGGTTTGCTTCTAAACATAGCTGAAAAGGTTTTTATTTCTTGAGTTGGCGGTAAATCAATCAAAGTGCCTTTATAAACTTTTCCAAACGCACCTTCGCCCAAAACCTCTGCCAATACTATCTGCTCGTATTTCACCTCAAAATGATCGGTAAATTCTGATTTTGAGCTGTGGAAAAGTTTGAACAATTAAGACAACTTCAACCAAAACCATACCTAGCCTGTGAAAATATGACATCCTTTTCGGCTTAGGAAAGCTCGACCATGGTTGTGTTGTAGGTAGATTATACAGTTATTTAAGCTAGGTCATTCAGTTTCCTTCCTTAATGGAAAGCTACAATTACTTAAATGTCACTTTTTGAATATAAAACTTTATGACTTTCTAGTAGAAAAATGTATATATCCAAAAATTGTGGCACACAGTTTTGACTCAAAAAAGGTCAAACATTGCCTTCTGCTAATAACATTCCGGTTAGCTAGCTTGAGTCTCCTTTGTTGTAAGACAACAACTAACAAGCTAGTTAAATAATTCTACGAGTCTAGTTCCAGTCAAGCTAGCGCTTTTTTATGGTTTCTGCAGTGTTTGGCGGTTGAGGTTATGTGACTGGTCCTGGACGAGAGACTAAATTAGCAAAATTGGCAAAAGCTTTACTCTTTATTTTGCAAGTTTCTAGAGGCTCCGTCAGCATGATATCCGGAAAATTTAGATTGGCGGGAAAATTTCGCGCCAAAATTGCTTAACGCAAGGTGAGTATCACCACGTGCCAGGAGCCCATAAGTAGGAGCGAGCAACTCCCATACTAGGCCTATATCACGTCGTTTTGACGGACTGGTTTATTTTTAGATCGCTATTCGCGGAAAATTTCAAATGAAGTTCCGGTCCTTGGTAATATGATACTGGCAACAAACCGGACGATAAACCGCACTACCATGTTCGATTTCCAACTCATCCTCTGTTACACTATCTTCTGAACTACTAGAGACTTCAAAATCCTCGTCTGAAACGACACTTAAATTACGGGAGGAATGAGACAATTCAGCCTCACTGCTGTCCACCATTTTGGTTTCGCTTTGATTGTAATACAAACGTATACAAATATATATATATATAAGTTACTATCGAAACGTTGACTAGATTAATTAGAACAATCAACATTCTCTCAGACTTTCGCTTGAACTGGATTTTGGATTTTTAACAAATAACTTATCAAAGTCCCTGCACCTTTCAACAAGGCAAAGTTGAAGGTGCTGCAAAGGATGCCGGACAACCGATCTGATCGTTTAATCAATCAGTAGCCCTGAAAGACTGGGGACGAATCAGAAGGCTTAACTCAAGAGATCAAGTAAAAATTTTATCATCTGCAACGACCGGGTAGCCGTTTCAAAACTGAGCTCTAATTGTTTACTATAAGTCTACCAAAGCAAATTTTCTGACTAGCAAATAACCACAGGCAACCCAGGCAAAACTCAATGTGGACTTGAAAATACAGTATTTGTATGGAATCAATAGTGAAGTAAAATTGCAAATTTAATTTTTAATAAAACACTAGTGAGTGGTGAAAAGGGCAACAAAATCGCTTAAAATGCTTGAAAAGCCAGCTACAAAGGACCAACAGACTACCAGAAACAACATCACGGATTAAGGTTATGAAAGAAGAGAAAACAATTTTTAAGCCCTTGGCGGGAATCGAACCCCACATCTTTGGTTTACTAGTCCGACGTGTTAACCTTCTAATGAGCAGGTTTTAAAAGAAAAAAAATTGCCCCAGAAGATTGAATTGGTCACAATTTATTCAAAAGTATCCTTTGTTATTGTAGGGGAAGAGAAGAATATCAGCAATAGCAAGTCGCAGTAGAAGAATGCAATCATCATTCTTTAAGTCTTCTTCCTCCGATAGCCTGAGGAGCAACTCAGTGGCATCTGGAGCTCATGTTGTTATACCTAAGCGGAAAACTGTCAGTGATAATGAGAGGCTAAGGTAAGTTTTGTGTTATTTCTAATTGTTGTTTGCTTGAGTTAGGCTGAAAAAGCTCTGTACACTATTCACGGCAATAATCATAAAATTTTAAACCTTGAAACCATCTGTTTTGTAGACATTGATAAAAGCAATTGTCTCTAAAACTCTTTTTACATTTAAATATCCCTTGTTTGAAACTCTTGGTTAATGTAAAAATGTAAATATACGTATATATTAATATAAAAATCTGCAAAAGTTTTTTTCGCTGACTCTCAGCCTCATTAGGCAAGACCTTGAGTTTTCTGAATATTTACATATATTGACCTGTTTCGTAGGTCTCTTGTAAATACAATGAACCTGGATGACTGCAGCAATCATTCTGTGGCATCTGCAAGACAGCAAAAGAAAGTGCGGCCAAGAAGTGCAGGAGACATAACAGAAAAAGCTACAGTGGCAACTGAAGATGAATATGATGATGACGATTTTTGTGATGATGATTCGGCGAGTGAAAGGTCACACACAGCCACTCCCTCTGGTCTCTCAAATAGCCCAGAATCATCATGGATGGGGAATCAAAATTATCATGATGGAATGATCGACATGTCAACTCAGACAGTTATGCACTCAGGTATTAACAGGAGTGCATGATTCTATGTTTTTATTGTTTGCTTCTAGTTTGATTACAACAATTAATTTAACTAATAAATTATAATTTTAGTGGTGTATTAGTGTAATTTACGTTCGACATCATCGATTTGTAAAATAGAGTTCAGATTACAATGTGCTCTTATATGAGAAATACACTATGTGCATTTGAGAGGAAAGATTTGGTTAACTTTTCCATACTAATATTTAATATTTCGTTTGGCACCATTGATATTGCGTATTAAAATTGTTGCTATTTTTCTCTTAAAAGGTTTCTAAGGTAGCTTTTACAATAATTCTTTGTGATTATTAATTTGTTTGGTTACCGGTAGTGGCTGCACATCAAATATTTTCCACCATGTTCAATTTTAGGAACTCAGACAGCCAAATTCTATGATTACGAAGATGGAGGACGAGTAAAGGAAATAATATTACCAGTTAAAAAACCCTTACCAGAGAATGCTTCAAGTGATCCAGTCACCTCTTCAAGACAAAAGAAAGTTGCATTCGCCACTGCCACAGAGGGGGCTAATACAGCTGATGTATCTACATCGAATGCTGTCACCATGGAGACACAAACCAGGAACCGAGACCTTGAACCAAAAGGTACAAATCTACAAATGTGAATATAATTTTTGAAGTGTGTGTGTGTGTTAATCCATAAATGGTTTCAATATTGTAGAAACAGGTAAATCATAGAATAGTGTTGGGGAATGTTGAGAAAGAGTAAAAAAGCCTGTTACACCCTTAACTTAAAACGAAAAATGAACTTCTAAAATCTCTACTTGTTTAAATCGTAGTGATTACATATGAGATTTACGTTGTCACTGGTGACAAGCTTGGAGCAGGAACTAAAGCCACAGTAAAGGCAACAATATTTGGAGAATATGGCAGTTCAGGCGAGCGACCACTTTTACGATCAAAAACTCACCGAACTAAATTCCAGAGAGATCAGGTTCGTTTTTGTAACAACAATCATGTCGAGATTTTAAAACAGTTATTAAGTGTTTTTGGTTTGTTGCATTTGTGCTGATATAGAGAGTTTTTTTCTTTATTAGGTTGACATGTTCGCGGTTGATGCAATGTTTCTTGGCAAACTAACTGGATTAAGGATAGGCCATGATGAAACTCGATTAGGTAAAATTTGTAAACTTATAAAACGATTTTCGCGGCTATTTGTACTCAATTTAGGTAATTGAAAAAAAGCTAGAAAAAAATTAGGCTTCAATATACAATTCAAAATCGTAACTTCTGCAAAAGCCACAGCTGTTGGGAGCAGGTCAGTTTAGTGGGTACATTAACACTCTTACCAACTAGGCTATGAAGGAAAAGCTATTTGGAGCAGGTCAGTTTTAGTGGGTCCAATATTACCAATTGCGCTATAAAGAATCAACTATTGGGAGCAGGTCAGTTTAGTGGGTACAGTAACACTCTTACCAATTGCGCTATGAAGCCACAGCTGTTGGAAGCAGGTCATTTTAGTGGGTCCAGTATTACCAATTGCTCTATGAAGAATCAACTGTTGGGACCAGTCGGTTTAGTGGGTCCAGTATTACCAATTGCGCTATGAAGAATCAACTGTTGGGACCAGTTGGTTTAGTGGGTCCAGTATTACCAATTGCGCTATGAAGCCTCAGCTGTTGGGAGCAGGTCAGTTTTGAGGGTCCAATGTTACCAATTGCGCTATGAAGCCTCAATTGTTGGAAGCAGGTCAGTTTAGATGGTCCAATATTACCAACTGAGCTATGAAGCCACAGCTGTTGGGAGCAGGTTAGTCTAGAGGGTACAATGTTACCAGTTGCGCTTTGAAGCCACAACTGATGGGAGCAGGTCAGTTTAGAGGGTCCAATGTTACCAATTGCGCTATGAAGCCTCAACTGATGGGAGTAGGTCAGTTTAGAGGGTCCAATGTTACCAATTGCGCTATGAAGCCTCAACTGATGGGAGCAGGTCAGTTTCAGTGAGTCCATTTATGCCACTCTAAGGTGTGTTACAGTGAGTTTGTACCAGGGTTGTAAGCAGTGACAAAGTCTTTGTGATTTTGTTCACAATTGGCCTATCATTGCATATTTACAGGTAAAAACTAGCTAACTAGTTATTATTCATACTTCTATTTGCAGGCAGTTACGGCTTGTATGTTTTTTTAAATTGTTGTTAGTACTAATACGGTATATAACAACTTAATATAAGGAACCATTCAACTTGGTACGATTTAAATGTACACAGGAAAAGCTAAGTATTAATTTTTGTGTGTTTCTAATATGGCTTACATTAGTTATTAAGATTTTCCTGTTCAAACCAGTTGTGCATGTTAAAAACAGAAGTATAGGTGCGCTGATTAATTTTTACTTAGAATTTGGACAAATTACCCAGGCTTCATACCGTCTCTAGCAACACGTTTGACAACAGAATGTGGAGTTGAAGAGAGTCCGAACACAAAAAGTTTGTGGATATAGCCACCATCTGTTGGTATCTCAAATGGCCAGCGGTAATTATATGATAGTGAGTGTTTAACATCTACAGGTACATAATCGTTATATTTGGTTATTATACTCCGATGTTATAAATTACATTTTCCAGGATACGGTTGGTTCTTAGACAAAGTGTATATAAAGGAAGGGATTGAGGCGACACGCGCTTTTGAGTTCCGTTGCAGCCGATGGTTTTCATCACGTGACGATGATGGACAGATTGTGCGGGATCTGCCCCTGTATGACGTCATACCATGTAAGCTCGTAATCTGTACACTCTGAACTATCTAGTTTGAATATATAACGGTTTGCATGGATTAGATGTCGTATTACACAACTGCATTTGCCCCATAAGCATGTCCGTTCAAAGAATAATTTTTAGAAAACCTATTGAAACTTTTGCTTCCAGCCGTAAAAAGTTACACAAATAGATAATATGAGTGAAGATATTATAATAATGAAAGAAACAGTATTGATTTTTTCTTCCTAACAAAAAATTGATTTATATAAATATTGTTATGTATTTCAACTTGTTACCAGCGTATCCCATAGTCCGTTGTACAAAGCGCCATTAAGACAAGCTTCAAAACTGTATAAACGTAAACCTGAAACGTCAGCTCTTTAAAAGAATGACTGCAATTTATTTCAGATCTCAACCTTTCATTGTCTAAACTTAGTATATTTCATGCTTTTTTTTCTGTGATATGGAAATTTAGTGTTGAGAATTCGTATGACTCGTTAACGTTTTGTACATTGGAAAAGTTATGTTCAAAAATAGTTCAAAAGTAGAGGTAGTAATTGTGTACTCGTACTAACTTGAAGCCGCTAAGATGGGCACTAAGGCCACCACGTTGGTCAACTAATATGTACCTAATATCACAAGTATAGATAGTACATGTGTGCTAGTACTAACTTGAAGCCGCTAAAATGGGCAGTAAGACCAAATTTGTAATAGGGCAATTACCACTTAAATCTACTAGTACTAACTAAAATCTGTTAAAATGGGCACTACTTAAGACCATACTAGGTTTAAAGGGAATTACCTCTTAAATCTACTAGTACTAACTAAAATCTGTTAAAATGGGCACTACTTAAGACCATACTAGTTGTAAAGGGATTACCCCTTAAATCTACTAGTACTGACTCAAATCTGCTAAAATGGGCACTACTTAAGACCATACTAGGTTTAAAGAGAATTACCTCTTAAATCTACTAGTACTGACTCAAATCTGCTAAAATGGGCACTACTTAAGACCATACGAGTTGTAAAGGGATTACCCCTTAAATCTACTAGTTCTGACTTGACTGGCCCCTACAATGAGCACTAAGGCCATTCTAATAGTAGGGAAATTGTCCTTTAAATCTTATTTGTAAATGTTTATAGTTTTGTCGTATATGATACAGCTGCCCTTCTTGAAACTGTATTTATTGTATAGAAATTGTTCCCACTTAGTACATGTTACTCTATGGTCATCTCAAATGAAATACAGATTTACTTGTTCTTCTCATCCTTAAAGTCGTACATACTAATGACGTCGAGACTTTCATTAACATTCACATATAGAATACGTTAATCAACTAATCACATAGCATGCGCAGATGATGGAAAACATTTTAGAAAAGTTTATCATCTGTTTTAAGTTGAAATACTCTGAAAGCTTTACCACGAATCGGAGCCATTAATGGCCTTGGAGACTCCACGATGTAACAAATTTTCTTCACTGACCTATACCTGTTACCGAGGGTATCAATCATTGTATCTTTTTTTTAGATTTGAACTATGAAATAATCGTTCTAGTTATGTAACTTCAATTAGTGACTTGTAAATTTCATCTTGTTAACTTTTTTTGTTAACTTTTAACAGCAACTCAACTTGCCGCTGTTTTGCCGAGAATCCAAGAACGACAAGACGACAACTTCTTCAGCAGAAGCGAGAGCGAAAGCAGCGATGACCAACCCAGTCCCCACTCGGAAGAACCCAAGCAAGAAGAAGATACGAAACCTAGTAAAAAAGTAAAGACAAAGCCGAGATCACGTAAAAAAACAAGAGAGGAAGATATGAAAAATTCTAAGGCAGTGGAGGACAAGGATTTGTTTGATGTTAGTGATACTGATGGAGAAAAGGAAGAAGATGATTTTCACAGATTTTTTGATAATACATCTAGAGAAACTGGAGCAGAATCTTTTGAAGGTGAATGATTTTCGGACAAAATACAGTTAATTGCTTCGACCAGTAAATACAACGCTTAATTTAGACAACACAGAGTTGAATATTTTGTCATTTTGTGCAGGAAAAGGATGTTTCGAGCTTGAGCCTTTTGTTTGATATAATAGTAATAGTAATAGTAATAATTTTTATTAGCTTTCCCCTAGGGACGTTTCCAAACTAATTTACAGATTCAAAAATTATACTTTGAAATTCATAACTAAAATTTTAAAAACTTATTAACTAACTATTTACAGTAGTCTAGTTTTTAGCAAATTTTCTGAAGGATTTTTCAGTGGTGAGTATTTTCAGCTCTTAATCTAATTCATTCCATAAGGACGCTGCTGTGTAAGAAATGATCCTTACGCAGCGATGATAAAACAAAGTTCAATCTTGTATTGTATAAATTTTATGTTTTATTGAAGAAGGGATGGTTAAAAAATGGAACTAAATATGTATAAGTCGATCTTTTAGGACCTAAATCTGACTTAAAAATCTACCTCGAGTTACACCGTGTGGGAAAGTTGACACGTCATTTTATCACCGTATATCGATTTAAGAATATTGTAATTATAGCTATTGAATTTGATCGCATTTGTATGGATGAACATTGAAGTTTTATTCCAACCGGTAACACTTGAATACGTAGGAAAGTAGAGGGAAAGTCTTCAAGAATTTGTGCCTAATTATGATGGTTAATTTACTTGTCACCAGTCTACAGCAAAATTTGATGGGACGGTTACTAAGCAATTCAAAATAGTTTCCAGATCGGACAGCATGGAAATAATTTTTTATCTCGTGTTATTATAAATCTTACTTAGTGTTTCTCACTGAATTGGAACGAAAACCTTAGGAAACAAGTCGACTTGAACACCGACAAATACAGTAGATATATTTAGTACTCCCTGGAAAGAAATTTCATGTGCCGTTCTGTAGACATTTCTTCTAACCGATTTATATTTCTTTATTACATTTTCCCTTTGTACAGCAGAACGAAAAAAGTCTGATGAATCTGAAAGCTCTAGCAGAACTGTAAGTTCGAGTGAATCTAGTGATCAGTCAAGTGCATCTGAACAATCAAGTCAATCAGAAAGCTCCAGTGAGGAGGAAGATGAAGGGGAGGAAAACGAAAAAGATGAAAAAGAAGAAAAAGAAACTGAAAAAAATAAAATGGATAAGGAAAACGAAGAATCAGAGCGACAGAAAAAAGGCATTGATCACCTGCGACTTCTCACAACTGCTATTTCGCCTTTTTTGTCTCAAACTAAGAAGAAGCAACCCAGTGACTACAGGAGCCATGCTGAGGAACAACAAGAACATAAGGAGACACAGGAACACTCTCGAGGAGAAAATGGTGAAGATGAGAATGTGGAACGCTTCGAAGCAGATGGTGCAGAAATGGCGGTATGTTATGAGTCAATTAATGTAACAAACAGGTTAGACACCTGCTTCAGACTGACCAACGAATAAAAGCAATTGCTTTATTCCAATTTAGAACCACAAAAGTCATCAAATATCCTGAGCCTCGCTCGTTGTTTGTATTAATTGTTATTTTTGACTTGGAAAGTAAAAACGTTTTACCAATTAGGTCTAATATGACCCTAAAGGTTAAAGTCCATGTGGCGGAAAGATCACACTGTTTTAGTATCTCTCTTGAAACATAGACTAAATGGCAAAATAAAGTTAAGAAATGCTGACTTAAAGTTTATTTGAAAACAACGTGCGTTTTTTGCACTAGATCACTTAGTTGAGTAGCCAGTCAGAATGCAAGATTTGCAATAGCCCACAAGCAGATTGAAAATTAATTACACACCGAAACCTCCTCTGTTTTGCAGTTTTATTTGCAATATTTGCAGATTTACCATTTCCTGAAGAAAACAGAAGTTAAGTTCGCAACGTTCAGCCTTAAGCAAGTTTTTAATATTCATACCTTGTGTGATTCAGTGATCATCATTATTGTCATGTTTTCCACAGAAAAGACCCTCATCAGCTCAAAGTACAGAAAGTGATGGTTACATAGAGGGATTCAAAGCCGGTGTTAAGGCTGAACACCAGTTGGAGAGAATAAAGCACAAGGCATCCATTACTCACAGTGAGGAGGTTATTAAGAAAGGTATTTCTTATATGTCAGATCCTACCAAAAATATATATTTGTGCGTAAGTAGAAAAAATCAACTCTGACATCGTTATTGGTTGAAACCAATCTAAGATTTAAAACACAGAAAGAGCGTAAGTACTACTTACTTGAACCCTTAAGAAATCTCTGCAGACATACCATTTTAGAAACTTTTACCGCTGTTTCGGTTTCTTTACGTTTTGTTAGCACACAGAAGGAAACATTTACATTAGGCTCCCAGGTTCACAGGTTACTTAACCCGTTAAGCCCTAAACACATCAGTGACATATTGCTAAATTCTCCCAACTAACCCTCGTACTTTTTATGTAAGCAGTTAAAGAGAATATCGCTTTTCATCTTGCACAAAATTTTTACCTAATGAAATCCTTAGTTCTTATTACCAGATGTGACATTTTGTATGAGATATACAAGGAGAATTGAGATCCTGATCAACTTCCTGGGGTTGAAAGGGTAAATCAAGATCAGTAACATTGTACGTGACTGTTAAGACAATAATTATTATTTTTAGAGTCTGCATTACTATGTTACTGTCCTTGATTATCTCGTCTGGGAACCCAGATCAACTGTAGCACAGTTGGTAAGTGCGCTGCCGTCTGTACTGGAGGTCCCCAGTTCGATTGTCAGTGACTCCAACGTCTTTTCTGACGTTTGTCTAATCTCTGTAATTGTAGCTTTAAATACCTGTAAAATGGAGCACTGACAGAGGGAAGTGGTAAAAGGTGCACCGTCGGCCTCCATTGATATCACTTCTAGGAACTGACGGAACTACCGACGTTAAATAAAGAAACCTTTACCTTTACCTGAGCCAAAATTACAACGTTGGATTATCTAAAGCTTAGTTTAGTTTATACTATTGCATTATTGGAAAGAAAGAACGATGCATTGTTGTGTTTATTCTTTCCAGTTTTGATAATGTTATTGGAAGATGGTAATGACGATGATTATAGTGAGAAGGAAATCATCATGGTGATGTTAGCAGTGATGACCCTGTCGACAATGATGGTATTGATGAGGATAATTTTGTTGGCAATTGATTATGGTAGTGACGATGATGATGATGATGTTGGTAAAGATGATGATGTTAACGATGATGATGGTATGATGGTGATAATGATGATGGTGTTGAAGTGATGGTGATGATGATGAAGGTGTAATAAAAGTAACAATGATCATAGTGTTGACAAGGAAGATCATGGTGATGATCATGCTGGCGACGATGATGGTTTAAGTGGTGTTTGTGGTGGTAATAATGATAATGTTAACAATAACACTGGTGACAAAGATCATGGCAATGTCGACAATCATGGTAGTGGTATTGGTAATGGTACTTTGCATCGATATATAGGCAATAGTAATAAAAGTGAAGATATTAATTGTATCATTTATGGTACTTAGGTAAGTCTATTCACGAGGCTGCAAAAGATGGCGATCTGGAAAGAATGAAAGAACTAGTTGAAGTGAATCCATTTATGAAGAATGCAAAAGATGCGCGTGGAATGGCGCCTTTGCATCTTGCTGCTTCCAAGGGTCATATTGACTGTGTAAAATGGCTGTCAGTAAGTGGAGTGGATTTAGCAGAAGAGACCCCCACAGGTTATACTGCGATGCACCTGGCCGCCATGAATGGTCACGTGAACTGTATGATGGTAAGTCAGGAGGATCTAATTCAGTCCTGGTATTTGTACAGAAGTGTTTTGTTTTGTTTTTGTTTTAGAACATTTAGGAACCTAGTGAGGTTCCAAGGAGTAGAGATAACAGGACTCGAGG
>JANCMA020309149.1:0-12003 GCA_024336925.2 Zoanthus solanderi | reverse complement strand
TTAAACTAGTTTTAGAAGAAATTACAAAATATATTTGTGAAATGAAAAAATCAATAAGATATAAATTTTAAAAAAATAGAAAAAAGTCCAACGAAAGATATAAAAACATTAAAACTGACAACTTCGTAAAGAACTACTAAAAAAAATAAACTCCAATTAGAAATGGATTGGTTTTTGTAGTTTAAATTGTGATGATGAACCATCAACTCCGGCGTTGTACCAACATTAGTTTAGAAGAATATTTTTATTATAGTATTAATAATGACAAATTTGTGGAATAAATTCAAACAAAAGTTTCCAAATGCTGCTATATCAAGATTTACTACAAAAGATTAGTTAGTGCCAAGCTAGCATTAACAAAAATTGATTAGTCCTAATGCTAGTTTCATTTATATAAGTAACTACTAATTTTAATTTAATTTTTGGTATTAAATATTAGAAAAATGGTTTGCAACCAATGTGAAAGCACTCCATCGTGCAGAGCTCTCCTCCCACCATCATACTTGAGTTTTTTACACTTTTCCATCCCTCACTGCTCACTGCGTTGCGCTGCCGAAAAGCCAAACTGTAAGGCTCCGCTTGTGCCAATATTTGTTATAAAATCTTGAAGTAAAATATGATATATAAAAGTGGACTAAGTGGATGAAAGTACAATCATTAATGAAATATGAACAAATTTTTACGAGGTAAAAACCGCCCTCTCGGGCTTTTGTACTATAATAGCTTTGCATGCATGCAACATTGGTAAACATTAATGTTTTACAGCATTTGTATACAGTAATGGAGCCAACATTGGTTATATAAAATATAAGAATAAAGGCTTTAACCATACCTTTTTACATTGCGAAGCACAGAGTAGTAGTAAATGGCCGTTTCTGGTAAATTTTGCGTGATCTATGAACCTTAACTCTCTTTTTACATTACAATTTTTTTTCTTTATTAGTAAATTTATCTACTATGATCTTTTTTTGAAACTAATATTTTTTTCATAGATAGAGATAGATAGATAGTTTATTGAGTAATCATATTGCAGCTAAGAAGCTTAGTTGCATAATCATTTACAAATGATATATAAAAATTGATCAAAATATTTAGAAAATGTAAGCGGAAATTATGTTATAAGGTCCTGTATGCTTTGGAGGTAACAGATGTGAAAGGCAGTGCTGACGGCATGTTGCTAAATAACTTTGTGCATTGATCCTTGCGCTGGTTCCGTAAAGTGCTGACACCAAAGTTAACTAAGCTTTGACTGTAAGATTGTTCAGGTTATATTATGGAAAACACTCTCTTTTGGACTCGCTCAAGGTCCTCACTTAAGTATTCAGGTAAACAATGGTGGAAAATAGGTGAGCAATAATCTAATACGGGTCTAATAACCGTGCAATAAAAATGGACAATGTCATTACGACAGACACTGGCTTTTTTTTAAAAGGTGAGAAAACAAAACCGTTTATTACATTTTTTGATCAACTCCATGTGCGTTTCACTTTAGGTCATTTGAAATTGTTACTCCTAGAATCTTTGCTGTATTTACTACTGACAGTTCTGTCCATCAAAATTCAAGTTACTGAAAGTATGCTTATTTCCCTTAAAATCGATAATCAGTTCCTTACATTTGTCAGCGTTAAGCTGCATCTTTTGCTTGCGCGATCAGACCACTACCTCGTTGACAGCGTGTTCAATATTTCCCTGAGCATAACGGGGCACAATGTCCGTGTGTCGTCAACGTACTTCCAAGCATGTGCACTGGAGACTTTAAAATCATTAATCATTAAGATGAATAGCCAGGGTCCAAGTTTGGTACCCTGCGGAACATCGGCAGGTACTGGGCCTCATTCAGAGAAGCAGTCAGCCGACAACTTCACACGTTGTTGTCTTTGCGTCAAAAAGTCAGCTACCCAGCAAGCGATGGGCTGAAGACTTTTTGGATAAGAATATTATGATCGATAAGGTCAAAGACCTTCCTGTAATCAAAGAGGACAACCCTAACGGCAGAGCCTGAACCAGTGGCCTTTGTCCACAGGTGGAGCATGGATATCAGTGCGTACAGGGTAGAAGACTTCGGAACTACCCCCAAACTGATTGGTGTCGATCACGTCCAATACAGCTGGATATACGTGTAGACTAACAACAAAGTCCTCAGCTGGTTTGGAGATTGTTGGAGTGAGAGATATCGGGCGAAGATGTTTCTTAACGTTGGTAACAGGGTTCTGCTTGGAAATTGGTACAACGTCGGCCATTTTCCAGGAAGATGGGCATCTCATTTCAGCAAAGTTCTTGTTTAGAACAGCAATAATTGAGCGAGATAGTATTTCTGCGTACTCCTTTAAAAACCAACTAGGTATTCCGTCAGGCTCATTTGCTTCTGAGGATTTAGCTTATTTAAGGAGGGTAAGACGGCAAATTGAGGTAAAATCAGCGGAGTCGGGTTGTCATGGTAACACGGGGAGAACTCAATTTTTTCGAATGATTTCATTGGTTCTATAAGTGCGTTGTTAATGATATTGGCGAGAAATTGAGAAATAGTCAACGCCCTCAAACTGGAGGGTGGATAACAGAGTCGGCGCCGGATGCAGGGGCCATGCCGGAAATACGTTTGACTTCATTCCACCACTGGCTAGGCTTGGTTTCTTTGAGATGGCGTATTTTTGACGCATAGTAAGAGGCTCGCAGGATTTTTCTTTGGTGATTATTTCATTCCGATGATATCTGAAACTGTCCGTTTGGCCGGAGACGAAGCAAGATGAGGTGATTGAACTCAGGTGACACCCATGGGGGGACGTTAACATGAACCCGTGACTGTTTTATGGGCATGATGAAGTCGAGCCCAGTTTTGATGAAGATCGTGAGTAGCTGTAGTTTCTCGTCACAACTTCTTGCCTGCTCAAATTGCCTGACCAATTGCAATTAATGGAACAAAGGTAATGGCCAAGCTCGCTCTTCCTGCTCGCACGCGTGTCTCTTCCGGAAATTACTTTCTTGCGCGATTTCTCACGTGCAGCGCGGGTCTTAGTATGAAGAATAATGAGAGCATGGTCAGACAACCCGAATGGCGGCAGTATTTTTGCGGAGTTTTTGCCATACAGGTGTGATAAGTTAGTTAAGACAAGATCCAGAGTTCGGTCACTTCTGGTTGGCTTATCGACTAGTTGTTTTAATTTAAACTGGGCCGCGAGATGTTTAAAATCACAGCTACCTGTAAAACAGTCTTTCATCTGCGTAATGTTTCAAAAATCCATACCTTCCTCACATTAGAAACTACTAAAACCGTTGTTCATGCCTTTGTGACCTCGAAGTTAGACTACTGTAACTTTTTATTATATGACCAACCAAAATATATGCTCAAAACATTCAATCTGTCCAGAACTGTGTTGCCAGACTCATTAACCTGTCAAGTAAATATGAACATGTAACCCCATTACTCATTAACATCAGTTCAAGAAAGAATCAAAATCAAAATCCTGATTATTACCTTTAAAGCCCTTCGTGGAAAAGCACCTCCTTATAATTGTAACCTGTTAAAGCCTTACTGTCCTGCCAGAACTCTCCGCTCTTCAAATCAGAACCTACTCCATAAGCCTGTTTTTAACCTCAAGACCTATGGTGGCCGCTCCTTCTCCATTGCTGCTCCTACTCTGTGAAACATACTGCCGAGCACTATAAAGAACTCAAAGTTTGTCTTTGTTTTCAGTAAGCGATTGTTCTTTTACTTATAGATCCTATTGTTGTATCACAGTCGAATAGTTTTCTATTATATTAGCATATAGAGAAAAAATTTTACATTCAGTTGACCTGATGTTGCCGGGATGGCAACGAAACGTTGTCTAATGCAGTTAGCTTTTTTATTAAATTGTATACCAAAAGTTACGTTCATCAAGATTTAGCATTAAAAGGAGCTTATTGATTGGTTGTTTCTAAAACCTAATTTGCATATCATTTTATTTCAAAATCTTAGCTGCGCCTTATTCGCTCCACTTTCAATGAAATCGTTAGAATCTAAACTAAACAGAGATTATTACATAGCAAGATCAGTGATATTTTTATTCACGAGTTTTGGTGTCATAGCGCGAACAAGCGAGTCTTTGAGCGGATGAATGCAAACTTACCATGGAAAACGCCGCCTGACGTCATCAAAATATGAACAGTGATTGGATAAAATAATTACATCGCGTCATTTGATTGGATAAAAATGCCGTGAGGTGATATCGTATCACTTCACTGATAGATTTTTCTTCTTGGCTTTATCTAACGGATATCCTGTCAGGGTATATAATAACAGTTTGATCATTGCTATGTAAGCTGTTCATGGTTGCAACTGGTATTCAACCTCACCTTTTTTATGGTATATTTAAATAATGGCCATTTTACCTTTTCTGGCATTTTATGATTTCTTGTTTTATGTGTTTTATACCGGAAGTTTTCCCCATTTTACAAATAGTAAATCATGAATTATTACAATTCTTTTAAAAAAAATATCAAATATATGCATTTTTATCTCATAAGATCGTTTTATTTCTGGGCCGAGGCTGAATGCTCTTTAGCCTCAACTAGTGTTTTTATTATCGGTACGTCTCAATATAATCGTTAAAGAAATAAAACATGTTCTCTTCTCCTTGTCTGGTGGAAACCGAGGCGAACGTTTGGGAGATTTCGAGAGCAGATCAGTGAAAACCTGAGACATAGTCGAGACTTTTCATCTACTCGTGAATTCTCCCAAAGTTTGCCGAGGTTTTCACCAGGCTATGAGGCACGGAGAAAGCGTTTTTAAAATTTAATTCATTTATAAAATTATTAACAGAGAAAAAGACGATATACGTATAGGGTATAGCGTATCACTTACTATAGTGATGGAAAGGGCAAGAAAACCCTTTAAAATGCCTGAAAAAAAAAGCTACGAAGGATAAACAGACTACCAGAAACAATATCAGACCAAAGTGAGTTAAGCTTTATTAAAAATCGAATTTGCGATTTTCTTCCCTATTGATTCCATACAAATAGTGTATTTTTAAGTTGACACTGATATTTTGCTTGAGTTGCCTGTGGTTTTACCGTATTTCTTTTCCGGTTTTTTAAAAAATTTTGTAATTTAAAATCGTTCTAATTTCTATCTCTTGCACAATATAAGTTTTACATCTTCGACTCTTTTCTTATACAGATTACTCGATTTATACCACCTCGTATTAAAGTATAGTTCTTTGTAATTAGGCCAAATAAAAATAATGTTAATCCTTTTTTCAGATTTTGATAGTCGAGAGGCGGTTTTTATTTTTGATTGAGAGTCAAAAACTTTTGAGACACCGTGTATGTAACTTAAAATCTTACCAAGCTTTCGGCTCTAACTAGAGCCTTTGTCGAAGTGATGAGAGTGCACCACTGCAATCAGCCTACTGCAGTCACGTGGTACGAGAGCCCGTAGGCAGTAGTGGGTAACTCTCAATCATTTCAACAAAGGCTCTAGTTAGAGCCGAAAGCTTGATAAGATTTTAAATTACATACACGGTGTCTCAAAAGTTTAACTCTCAATCATACCTATTCACCCGTGTAGATGAATTTCCATGAAAAAAGAAGTTTATTTTTATGTTTTTTATTTTGTGATTTGTACAAACTAGGGGGGAGGGGATCGGTTGGTGCTCATACTAACACAAATCAAAGCGTTAGTGTTCTTTACATTTTATTTCATTCTATGTGAAATTTTAAAGTCACCAGTTAATATATAATATGTAAAATAGTTTCTTATGTTTCCATGTTCGTTTCCATTTTAAAAGCAAAAAAGCATGTTACTGAGCCGAAATTTACAACAGTAAGTGATCATGCTTCTAGCAGTTCCATGACAAATACAGGACTTTTTTTCTCAATAATAAATCGATTCTTTTTAAAGTGTTTTGGGTATTTGGATAAATTCCTGCAATAATTTTAGAAGAAATGTATGAAAAAAAAAAATCATGGTCGGGGCTTTTTTTAATAGTCGGGCGGGGAAGCTAACCAAATCTTTTTTTTACTTGGACTTTCTTATTCTTATTTATAAAGCACTTCGGCATTTCTTATAACCTTTCTCAACCCTTATCAATACAAAATGTTTTTTACGTTCATCAAGAGTGCTGGAACTTTTGTACTAATAGTTAAAAACTTCATAAAATGGCTATTCATTTTGTTATCTTGAAGAATCGAAATGCTTGATTCCTGTTATTCACTCTAAGTTGAACCAGATGATGAAATCCTATAGGTGTTTGTCTTGAAGACGAGGAAAGGGTTGGTGTTATTCACTTTAACTTTTGAACAAGCAGACAAAACCCTTTAAAGTGACCATTCCTGTTTTTCTCTTCTCGAAAAGAAGATTTAGATAGCTCTTGTTCTGAACTGTCAAAACCTAGCAGAAAAAAGGGAAAATATCGGAGCTGACACTGCTGCACAGGGTCCAGTTAGTCTTTGTATTACAAGTGACAAGATTCTTTCACGTTACATCCTTTGTTTTCAAAAGAAATATACTATGATCTGGCATGCTTGTGGCCAATACAAGTGCTGATTTGGTCTCCCTATGCAACCCATCCAACCACTGGACATCTCCTGGTGTAAAGTTGGACCCTCGAACTGACTTTCTAAATGGCGGCAACACGCAACGGGCAAAACATATCTCTGTTTTGCTGTTATGAATGTACAGATTGTTCTGATCCAGCAACATCGTGAACATATGTCCATAAGCAACAAGCCACTTTGCTGGTGAACAGTTTGTGAGAACCCTAGAGAGACAACAATTAAAAACAAAACATCTAAACCAACCCATTAATCCAAAACAGCTAACTTAAATATTATACTTTAGAGTTAAATTTTATTATTAACGTTCTACCTTACAGCATTTTTAACGCCATTATCAAGAGAGAATATAACAAAACACTCTGAGAAATGAATTCAAATAACAAAAGGCAAAACATATCTCTGTGGAAGACACAAGTGGAGAAGGAGAGCAAGATATTGGCCTGGAGAAGGAGGATGCCATGAATCGAGCGAGATGGAGAGTGAGAGTTGGAGAGACTGCTGTTAGAGTGGGGTAAATCTGCTTACCCCCGTTCACAGGGATAAACTTGGATCAAAATTGAATAATGATGATGATGAAAGGCTGATTAAATGCAATAAAGTGCTTTATAAATACAAGATGACAATTCATCGTCTATATTTATTAAGTATTTTTACTTGACTTGAAGAGTTGATATGACTAGTATTTGTTCTAACTTTTGAACCAGAAAACGATACCCTATAGAGTGACCATTCATTTTGTATGACTTGAAGAGTAGAAATGACTAATGTTATTCATTCTAACTTTTGAGCAAACTCTATGAAGTGAACATTCCGAATTTTGAACTTTTCTTCTATGCTAAAAAATCAGAAAGTCATGTTATGGATTCATAGCTGGATATTCTGTCAATAAATCTTCAAACATATTGATCCGTTAAATTGAAAAATATTGCAAACTTCCAGTCACATCTCCACCATGAGCTAAAAAGAAAAATAGAGAACTTCCAGCTCACCTTGTCAACTGTAGAGTTTGAAAATTCCAGACGTGAATTCCGCCATCTGAAGCACAAGCTATTGAGAACCCATCAAACTGCAGCCGTGGCTGGAAGATGGCAGTGTTGTCACTTTTTACCAATGTAGTTAGACAAGAAGACTCTCTTGAGTCCACTGACCAAATCTGTTATGAGTGAATAGGTAGGTATCTAATTTGTTAATTTTATTTTAATAATTATCCACTATGGACATGTGTGATGGAAAAGACATCATGCCCTTATAACTTTCTATATTTATATATAAAAAGAAAAGTGGAAACTAAGATAATTAATAGAATAATAGGCAGTCTAATGAGACAACTCACAGATACTGCGCACAAGAAGTGCTACAATTCAAAGAAAAACTAGCATTATTATCATTATCATAGTTTTTTAACATTTGTAAGTAATTTTTACCTAGCTAGTTTGTAAAGCATTGAAACTTTGTAAAATGCTTAATAAATTTATTATTATTATTATCATAGTTATTATTATTTCTTTCAAGATTCCTGTGAGACTGTTATCTCAGTTTGGCTTATAGCAAACAATTACACCGATTCCCTAAACAAATAAACAAACGGAACTCAAGATTACTTAAATGGTAAAATGAATGGAAAACAAGTTTTTTTTAAACTGGTAAACACAGCGAATCAAGACACTCTGTATACAAACCAACCGCGCAAAGTAGGTTGGAGAATTCTATTGTTTCACAAAAGTATATGCAAATGAGAAACATCCAGCTGTAACTCACTGTTACTCCTATGGAGTATCTCGAGTCAAAATGGGTAAGCAGTGTAATATCAAGTATCAGGGAAAGAATGGTTTCCATTCATCAATAGCATGTGTTTGTTTTTCACCTTTTTAAGCAGAAGATGTTTTTAAATAGTAAAAGTTTTCTAATTTCTATATAAAATTTCGTTATTTCGGGGTTTTTTGGTTCATCTTGCTATTAAAAAGAAACTGTCCAGCAATCAGTGAAATTAAATCTTGAACTTGTGTATCACACATGCTTAGCCCTAAAAGTTGTATACAGTTGAGTTAGATATTACCAAAGCTTTGTTTAATCCAGTTAATAACATCTGACCAGAAAGATTTAGTTGAAGGCCATGTTAAAAATAAATGGATTAAACTTCCAGGGTCTTTTTTACAGAGTTCTGTTGTAAACAAGTTACATTGATAGAATCCAAAGAATATTGAAAACAAAAAACATCCAGTTTTTAGGAATGAATCATTATTGTACACCTTCACTACCTTCTTATCCATGTTTAACAGGACATATTCTCTTCTAGACAGTTTCTAGGAATGAATAATTATTGTACACCTTTGCTACCTTCTTATCCAGGTTTAACAGGGCATATTCTCTTCCAGACAATTTTTAGGAATCAATGATTATTGTACCTTCATAGCCTTCTTATCCATGTTTAACAGGACATATTCTCTAATTCTAGACAGTTTCTAGGAATGAATAACTATTGTACCTTCACTGCCTTCTTATCCATGCTTAACAGGACATATTCTCCTCTCTGATGGGTTACTGAATCCACTTCTGATTTCCTCAGTATCACCTAATACATTTTCCAACAAGGTATCACAGTATTTATATATAAAATAAGACATGAAACTATATCAAATGGGAGAGGTAACAGAAACAATGGACCTAGATGGAAATGGCTGAAAGTAGACCATCAAAGGGAAGGATAAACTGTTTGCAGACGATTTGCATAAAAAATGACATAAAACACAAAAAAGGCGATGATAATTAAACAAATATTGCCAAACCTCCCTTTATGAAGTATTAGGAAGATGATGTTGATAATTATGACGATAATAAAAGTGAAATAATTGCAATGTGGAGGTCTGACCTCTCTTGAGATATCCATATGATGATGATGGTGATGATAATACTAGAAAATTGCAAATGAAGGCCCAACTTTCCTTGATGAAGTATTGGGAAGATGATGATGATTATGATGATGATAATGGTGATATAAGTGGAATAATTGCAACGTGGAGGTCTGACCTCCCTTGAGATATCTGTATGATGATGATGGTAATGATAATACTAGAAAATTGCAAATGAAGGCCCAACTTCCCTTGATGAAGTACTAGGAAGATTATGATGATTATGATGATGATAAAAGTAGAATAATTGCAACGTGGAGGTCTGACCTCCCTTAATGAGATATCAGTATCATGATGATGGTGATGGTGATGATAAAAAAGGTTTCACTGGCTACTTCCACTGCTTTGAGAATCAATCATGTGGGTCTGTCTACTTTTTCATAATCTCTGGCTACTTTTAACCTTATTCAAAACCCTGGTTATAAAAGTGTAATATTGCATATATGGAGGTCCAACCACCATTGATGAGATATCAGGATGACTAATATATGATTATGATAATGATATTAGTGAGATGTTGCAACATGGTGGCCAAACCTTCCTTGAAAGATTACAGGATCAGGATAATGACATTTGAATACGGCAGCATGGATGTCTGACCTTATACGACGAAATATCAAGATATGGTAATGATGGCTCCAGTTACGATGATGTAAATTCAAACCTACCTTTGTGACCCAATCAGTATGGCCATATCTAGTTATCCTACATAGCCCACTTGCCATGTCCCAGATCTTCACAGTTGTATCTGCCGAGCCACTGACAATGGCACCAAGTTCATCACTAAAATCTACACAGAAAACTGCAAACATAAATAAGGCAAACACAATTACTACAACCTTAAAATTTATAATTAACAGAGATTTGAAAAAGTTAATAAAAGTCAATGAGAACACTTAATTCTAATCTTAGTAAACCATGCAACATCACTACCACCCTCAATGTCATTATCATTACCATCATCACAGCTCAGGATTAACATTCAACTACCCCAACTTCTTAATTTTGAATAGACCCACACCATTGACTCTCCAAGCAATGAAAATAGCCAGAGAGTCTGGTGAGCTTTGCCAGCCACTGGCTCTCATATACAACTCTGATAATCATCATCATACTGATATCTCATCAAGGGAAGTCAGACCCCACATTGCAATATTCCACCATCATCATTATCATCACCACCACCACCATCATCATTATCATCACCATCATCATCACCACTGAGGTCAAGATCAACATGACCATCTTTGAGTCACCAGTAAAAATTATGAAAATATTTTATTAGACAAGTATATTTAGTACATAAAAGGATATGAAGTACAAGTTGTGCAAAAAAATCAAAACTAGTTTTCACAACTTGCTGGTTAGCTGGAATATGTTAAACACATATTATCACCAACACTTCTTTTTTTAGCTTCTTAACTATTTTCATCAGACATAAAATATGGGAAGCAAAAATGGTGTTTCGACACGATGCAGTAAATTTTCATTTCAGTGCAAAATAGCTGCCCATACCAGCACCAGTGTGTCCCTGATAACACTGCAGTCGTCTTCCAGATTCCAGCTCCCACAATCCAATGGTGTTATCAAATGATGCAGTGATGACCTTCTCATTGTCAAAGCACACATCAGCGCATGTATGTGTTATTAGAACAAACTTGCAGTGGCCGGTGTCCAGATCCCAAATTCTGACAGTTCTATCATCAGATCCTGTTGGTTAATTTTAAATTTAAAGTAGTTTGGATTAGAAGAAATGGAGAGAGCAAGAGGAAAAGTTAAAACTATAAAGACATTTGCAAAAACTTTTTTGCTACTTTTTTTGAGCTGATCTATTTTAGGTTCCTATACCAGACAGATATTTCTGAGGTTTGTCACCAAAAAATCCTTTGTGAGACATGTGGCATACCGTATGGTGCCGGTGCTTATCTCTGGCCACAAGATAGATGGACACTAGTCCCTGGCAGGTTAGCCCCCAGCAGATACTGGTACTTATTTCCCCAACTTTGGAAGGATAGAAAGCTGAGTCAGCTCTGATGGAAAAAAGGTCATCTTTTACTAGATGAGCCCATGACCTTTCACTAGTTAAACCACTACCTTACTCCAGGTGTTCTTTGGCCTACCTACTGGTCTACCTACCGGCCTTCTACGTTTCACCCCAGCTCCAATGCTCTCCTAATTAGTATGCTATTCTCGTCCCTACATTTTACATGACCAAAACAACTCAACCTAATTTTCCTTAATCTATATTCAAGGTTCTTTACCCCACATCTTCTTCCGACATCTTTATTATTTAAATCCTGTCCTGCCATTTTAATCTTGACATGCATCTCAAAATCCTATGATCACAACTAGCTACCAGTCTTTCCATTAGTGCCCCAGTTTCTGCAGCATACACAATAGAGTCAGTGACCTTGCTTGCAATATGAGTCCCTTATGGCTCTCAGTAGTAATGTTCGACCATTGTAACAAATGTTATTAACGATTGTACATTATATATTTATCAAATGATTGTCTTATACAGAAACAATTATAATAAATTATATTAAAAATATATTAATTT
>JANCMA020309039.1:0-12003 GCA_024336925.2 Zoanthus solanderi | reverse complement strand
CAACAGCCTCATCTATTTCCTGCTGATCAATGTGCATCACAGTGGTTGCCGACATCAGCTCACTTGCTAGCTTAGCAAAGTCCCTTGAACTCTGCACAACATGACTACCATCCTTACTCATTGACTTCTGACGAACTAGCGACTTTGCTCGACCACCAACTCCATCAACTACACCCTTGCCATGTGACGTGGCAAAGTACTTCCATGAGAAGTCCTTCTGGAACTTCTGACCCAAGTCGTATAACACTCTCATGCAGAATTTATTTTTAAATTCTGATGAGGGTCCATCACTAAATATGATATCACCAGCTGTACCATCAGATATGGGGACATCTTGAACAATGTGCTCATACAGCCTATTAATAAACGTGTACACTGTATCCTTCCCTTTATCTTTGGTGTCAGAGCATATCAAGTAGGTTTTAGTGGTTCCTTTATAGAAAACAGCTGCAGTAAACAGTGTCACACTTGCGCGGCTCCACAGTGCTGACTGTACCTCATCTTGATATTCACAAGAGTATGCCATTGCAAAATCTATTTGCAGAATTCTATTTGTTTCTTTTAGCATTTCAAATGCGTCACTCTGGATTCTCTTGATGCGTGTATGTTCTTGAGCTTCTGGTAGTGTCTCTATTGTCAGTTCTAAAAGCTCTGCATAGCACCCTGTCTTTGTCTGTTTTCGCAGCATATCATTCTCATTGTTCTCCCACTCATGCCACTCAATTTCCTTGGCCATCATGTCATCCTGTGCAGATAATCTATTGACAAGCAATTTTCCATCTTTGCAGGCATCACACTTCCCCATCCAACAATTTGACTGAAGGTCACTTGTGTCACTGCAGAGAATTGATTTCCAACAGTCTTGTTTAAGAGTGCTGTCAAGAACATCTAACTTCATGCGAAAATTCTCATGAATTTTGCATTTGCATTGATCTTTTGGTGTGTTCTTTAATAAGAGCACATTGGCAGGTCGAAGACGACAAAATGTCGAAAAACCAAGGCTGACTGTTGGGTGTATTTCTTTAAAAACAGCAAATGCTTCTCGCAAGAACATTGTTAGGTAGTGTTTGCGAAGACGTTCTTTCTTTCCATTTTTCCAAACAGTCATCTCATCTTTCAGGCCTGGCATTGTGTATGATACATCAGATCGGAAGTAGTAGCTAGTAACCATGTCTTGCAATTCATTGGAGAGACTATTCCTACTGCTCATAGATGTTTCCAGTTTATCTTCCATGTCTACAGCAAAACGTCTGGCAAGGCCACTGACAACGGCTTTTCTCTTCCTTGGGGACTGTGGAAGTGCACGAATGGATCGTTTGATCGCTTTGCCAAGGGACTGCGGTCTTTTGAATGGCTGGCTACTGGCGGAGGGACTTGTGTTGTCACTTTCTGATTGAACGTTCTCCATTTCCTTTCTATTTTTGGACATTCGACTTTTCCTTTTTCGCTCAGCTGCTGCCATCCTATATTTCTGGAGGTCTCTTGCTGACATTTGGGAAACCCTGCTTTTACGTCTCCTTTCCACTCTCTCACTCTCAGATTTCTGGAAATCAGCACCCTTCTTTGCTCTCCATCTCTTGTTTCTTTCAGATCCAGATAGTTTCTTTTTCTTTACAGTAGTACTACAAAGTAAACAAATCCCTGAGATCATTGATTATCTTTAACATTCCAATTTATGTCAAAAGCAACACATCTTCAAATCTATTGCCTTGTCACCAATTACTTTGTTGAATATATGCCATTTATCTGTTACATTAATTATCACAATGATACTGCACTGCTCAGTTTTCTTGATACAGGTCCGTTCACAATAATTATATTAATTATCAAAAGGCAGTGACAAACCAAAAAAGTCAAGCTTAGTTTGTCACCAAGCATGGCCATTGAAATTGTTATTATAAGCCAAGTATCAAGGATTTCCATTCAGAAAGTAGATAATTACCATTAGTAAACATTTAAATGTGCAAAACACTTACTTTGGTTGTGAATTTGAGGCATCATTTACATTAATTTCTTCACTTTCCTCCATTGCTCAATCAAGCTGCCTTGTCAAAGGGTATTTCTTGCAATCATGCATTTATGCTCATGTGCAAAGTGATTTACCACTGAATGTTGATACTGTGGGCTCAAGTAATGATCCTGGGCATTTCTAGATGTTTTTGTTTGTTTCTTCTATGATATTTTAAATATAGTTTCAGGGGTCACACACATGACGGTCACACACGTGACAAATTGTCACGTGTGTGACAAATATTAATTATATTTTAAATGCAGATTTATTGTATCTTAGCACACAATATTTTGTATACAATTTAGGAGTGTTATGTTGATTTAGAAAATGAAGTATGAAGTTTATTGGAAGTCATACATTTGATTGAGAAATAAAAATAAGTTTTTATGTCACGTGTGTGACATATCGGGATTTGCAGTGTCAAGATTGGCCTATTAATACAACCCAAAATGAAAAATCAAAGAAATAAATGGCTATAATGCATTAATTATATTCTCTTGCCTATGCTAAATATGTTCTTAAACAGCAAAACCATTTGTGTTTGAAAATAAATGACCTCAAAATCAAAATCATTTTGACAGCAATAGTCCTCTCAAATGGCATGCTAGGCTTAAAACGTCCCACCCCCCTGGAAATCAACATTTTGGTAAAGTTAATGACCTTTGTTATAAAATTACATGTATTTAGCTCAAAATGAGAGAAGAAAATATACTCTACAGATATTTTTAAAATTTTGCCTAACAGGCTCACTTTTCAGGGAATCGCCCTATTAATTAAAATTTAATTGACGGAATGTTTACTATTGGTATTTATGAAAATATTTAATGAACTACATACCTTGTGTTGATTTGTTGACCATTGAACATCGGATATCGCAGACTCAGCTTTGGTATTCAGACCATGTGAAAAGCTAATAGCTTCCCTCTCTTTTGTTTGACAATTCATATTTGTTGGAAAAAGGTTGCCAGATATACCACTAGCTGATCTACATTCAGCAACTCCAGTTTGAGAAGAACTGAAATCTCCAAAATTGTCATGATCTGAGATAACATCCTGACTGCTTGCTGAAAAACTGGCCCAGTCATCACTTGATTTACCAAAACTGCTAAAACCAGCAAAATCATCACTTGTATATCCTTCATTACTGATAAAGTTGTCAGATACCACAGTAGTCGAATGCTTGGAGTTAATGGCAGTATTGTCTAAAGTACTCTCTTTGTGTTCAAAATCTGCAAAAGCTCCAAAATTATCATTGCCTGACGAATTAAAATCCCCAAAATCTTCATACTTGTTATCACTTTTGTCATCAGTATCATGTTTAACAATATCATTTGTCAAATGTTTAAACTTAACAGACTCTACTTGTGTTCTCGTAGTTTCATCACACTTTACTGGTATTGGATCATCACTGAAATTATTTTCTTCAAATGCTGCAAACTCAACACCTTCACTATCAAGGTTTCTGATTTTCTCTTTTATGCTATCTGATTTTTCATTAGTCGAAATAGCATCAAAATCACCACAACTCTGACTGTTACTTTTACGTTCTTCATTAACTTGTTCATGAAAAGTTCTTTCACTGCTAGCAAAAGTTTTGTGGGTCAAAATCACACCTGCTTCTTGTTCATTTGTTTCTAAACTCTCTCTGTCTCTTTTATTATATATTTTGTCACCCACATCAACATCCAAGGCTGTAGCACTTGAATTAAAACTCCCAAAGTCCTTATCTTCACTAACTGGTTTATTCATAAGTGCTTCATTTGTAGTTGAGTTGATTTTAGGATCAATGATTGTTTCTTTAGTTTCATTTATTTTAGAAGCTGATTCTGAACCATTATAAAAATGTTGCAAACTTGTATTACTTATGTCATTATGTTTAATATTTTTTTGACGGTCAGTACAATTATTTCCAATGATCAAGGATTGATGTGCATTACCATCAGCATACACTGAGTTGAATTCTTGTGCCTCAACTGGCACAAATCCATCTGCAAAAGCATTGTCTCCTGAAGTTGAAAATACTGATAACTGCTCAGTATCAATGCCAGTAAATTCCCCAAATGCATCATCTTCTGGTACAGGCTTGTTGAATTCTTTAGTCTTATCTGTTTGCTTCAAACTCAACTGAGGATCTCTTTTATAGTCTGAGGTCTTCTGTTTTGAGATAGAATGAGTTGAAATTAAACTATCAAAATTATTCATTTCAGTATTGCTATTTATATTTGGACTTTGTAGTAAATCTCTTTGTTTTAATTCAATGTCTTTATATTCCTGTCCTAGGGTGTTTTCATCGTTACTGAATGAATTTGACGACATACGCTCAATATTTGAAATCTTGTCATTTGAAAGTTGTACCCCAGCATTTACAAAGTCTTTCCCTTTTAGGTTATCACAGTTTTCTAATTCGTCATTTTGTTTTGTTATCTGGTTCAAGTCTGCCTGTATAGCATTGCAAGAGATCCCTGTTCCGGAAGATAAAGGAGACGTTGGGCGCTCATTTCCATTATCTGGATTCCAGCTCGGTGAAACACAACCGAACCCATTCGTTGACTCTCCTTGCCCATTAAATCCTTCGAAGTCTGCAAAGTTATCTTCATCACCAGCAGCATCGCCATCAATACTGTTTGCGAGAGTTGGTGATTTTATTTCCCTGTTGGCATTCTTTTCAGTCGTTTCAATAACAGAACTACTAGACCATGACTTGTAACCGTTCGTGCTGGAGAGTTTTGTTTCTTCGTTCAATCCAGTTCCACACCATTCTTCTCTTTCAGATCCACTACAGTCAGAAGTTGAAAAGGCTGAACTAAAGTTAGAAAATCCTGAAAAGTCTCCAAACTCGTCATCGTCGTTGCCAGTTTCACCATTTGAAAGCAATTTCGACATCTTATCAGGTGAGCTTCCTTGCCTTTCGAAATTCGAGGCTACGGTAGTTTTCTCCTCATTTTTAGGCGGAGATTTCCCACTATTTCGAAATACCATGTCGTCATCTTCTTCGTGAAAATCTTCCAGCGGCGGAGGGGCATCGGCGAAGACGGACGAGAAATTTGAGCCGTACAAAGATGAACTGCTCATGCCGTAATAGGTAGAGTGCTTCCCGTAGTGGGAGCTGTAAAACCGGTCACTCATCTTTCAGTCAACACATTGACGATTTTATTTGTTTATAGCGATTTATCTAATACTTTAACCAAACATGGGTTGCCCAATATTAAAGAAGATTGGATGTGCGATAAATCCTTAACCATACCAGTAAATTATTACAAACTTTATAAGGAAACCAAGTCGAAACCATCACCGATTTCTCATTATCTGCGTGTTAAATGCGTAGACTTTTCACAAAAGTTTATGCAGTTAAAAATTATTTCCTCGTCGGTAGTTAGGTAGAAGAACGAAAATAAGTTTGATTCAAATATAAATGGAAGATGTGGATTATATTCTCTCCGAACTGCTCAACTCGACGCCATTATGAACCCAGAATGCATTTCCTGAAAAAATATTTTCAGCTGGGGTGGGGAGAGGAGGAACCGTTGTTGCTAGAGTAAATTGTCTAATGTATGGTCCGGTGGGGTGGAAGGGAGTGTAAGGGCTGTTTTGCAAAGTAAATGCTGCTTTGTTTACTCAATAAATTAAAACGAACTATAACGCTTTCTTTAAATATTTTTAAAAAGTGGGTGCAGCGATTTCTTTAGTTATTTTCAAAGTTATTGAATTTATACTTTAAAGGGTGGGTTGCCAGGATGAAGCATTTGAAAAAGGGAGTTTAAAAGCTTAGACCCATACATGTATCTGTTTAATGTAATTTCCTTCACATCTAGATCTGGTTAATTATCCGCATAATGACAATCCCACTGTCACTGAAGATATAATTATTTGGTTTCTTCACTCACTCTCCCATTACTGATGAAGATAACTTAAGTAGTTTTTTTTAAGTCCAACCCCAGGAGTGGGAAACTAGCAATGTTAAACAAAGATGATGATGAGTTGAAAAGTTTTACGAATTAAAATAATAAGAGAGTTGATGCCATGAATCAAGCGGGATGGAGAGTGGGAGTTGGAGAGATTGCTGTTAGAATGGGGTAATTAAAATCTGCCCACCCCCATTTATGAGGATAAACCCAGATCAAAATTGGATTGATTGAAGAGAAAACTTTGACATTTAATAACAATTCCGTTGTGTACCTTCTAAAGTTCCCAATTAGGACCAGTAGATCAGTTCTGAACAGATGTTAGGGGCCTTAGGACAATTACTTTAAACATAGCTTTGCTATAAAACTGAAACTAAAACATTGTATTTTTTAAAGAAAGAATACTCTATTCCAACTCGGGAGCCTTAGTTGTTACCCTGATTTTAAAAATCTCTAACTTTTGGACACTTATTATTATATGAAACACCAGCATGTTTTAGGACTTTAACAAAATTAACTTGGGAGTTTTTGATACAAATTATGGACTCAGCATGTATAACTTTGTATAATTTAATGCCAGCTATATGAGGTCCCTGGAGCAGCATGTGATAGTCAGCTTTTCATTTTTTCAATGGGTTGACATTAGAGAATGACATTCTATTAATAGTAAGTCTATAGCTACAGATTAAAGAAAATTCTAATGCTACAATATACTAGATGGTCTATTGTCAGATGGTTGACATTAGAGCTTGATACTAGCTAAAGTCTCATTGCTTCAACTTTAGATTGTTATCAATAACTCTTAACATTAAATTTAATTGTTATATTGTAGGTTTTGTTCTATAATGTTCATTTTATGAATTTGTTAACACAACGCCAGAGCAATTTGTTATTTTGAAATATTTATGGTTGATTGTTATAAATTCAGGGTAAAGAAAACAGATTTCACAGAGTTTCTCTATATAATTTAATATAATTATATGAACAAGCTTTGTTTCATTTGAGTCATTGGAGAATGAAGGGGAGTTAATTAAAGCAATCGTACAGATGAGACAAAAACTTGGATTTGTGTAATGATGTTATTAATACAATTGGCAAAAGAAGTAGCTTTTTACCTTTTATTTTGTTTTCAATGAATTACTGTATAAGATTACATTAATCTCAAAGACACCAATCATTACAAATCGAATGTTGTTTACCGCGCTGAATGCGTATGCGGTGAAACATATATTGGTGAAACTAAGCGTAATTTTATCGTGCGAAAACGGGAACATGAAAATGTTAAACACAATTCAGAGCCGGCTCGACACCTAGCCACAAATTCTAAACATAAATATAAATGGAAAATTATTTTCAGTGAATCGAACACCTTAAGAAGGAAAATAATAGAAGGCTTATTCATTGCACGAGACAAACCTTCATTGAACAAACAAGTGCATTCTTACGCGGCAAAACTCTTTCCCTCGGGAGTTACTTAAAATATAATACTAGCAAACGTATGCTAATTTCTAGTAATTACTGAAGATGACCACACGGTCGAAAACGTTTTAAAACATTTTTAAACTTTAAACTTTTATAGCCAAAAAATTTTAACATTAATTTTCATATTTGGAGAGTTGCAGTATTTTCTCATATCTCACTGGTTTACAAACAATGAAAATATTTCTGGGAAAAAGAACAAATTAAATGAATTTTAATATTTCCTTTTCCAGATTATCAAAGCTTAGATTTAATTTTCGTTATTTATTTTTTAATGAATATTATATTTATGTTTATATGGATAAATTTATATGGATAAATTTATATGGATATAGATCGAACACAAAAGAAAGCATTTTTGCTTGCGCCCGAATTCTAATCGACTAAAGACCAGATGTCGATTAGCTATCGACTTTTTGTTTTGTGCTTGGTAGCCGCGCAATTGTCGAGCATCAGCAGTTGCATGCAGTGAACTGTGATTGTTTTATTTAATTTATCGAAATGTTTTCATTGAGTCCTGAACGGTAATTGTGAATTGATTTTTAAGTTTATCGTTGGAGCTATGGATGAAGGAATTATGTGCGAGAGTTTAATGAAATGGGTGAGTCATACTTTTGAAAGTTTGGCTTAAACTTGAGTTTCAACTGTAACCGGCTTGCCACTGATATGGTACCTTTTATCGCACATCATTATATCTAGTTGAAGTGTTATTGTTTTATTTTGCATTTTTCTGCTGCTTTCAGCTGAATACTTTTGAAACGATAAAAGCTCCACATTCTACTGTTGACGAACTGACGGACGGAGTCGCTCTCAGCGAATCTTTGGCTGAAATGTAAGTGAAACATTTGATCGGCCTTGTTGTATTCATTTCAAGTCTATAGTTTCAAATTCAATATTCAAATCTTAAAAGCTATTCACATTTGTCAGTCAATCGTATTGCAGTTGCGAACAATTAGAATTCACAGTTAAACGTTCTATTACAAAAATTAACAATAAAAAAAGTTGTAAATGCTTGTTCAGTTGTTAACAGGTTTCCACAACTATTGGAATGTAATATTCACACAAATTTTGACTTTACAGATTTCCTGTTAAAAAATGTTCGTAGTTTCAAATTTTAGAAGTGTGGATAACGCGGATAAATAAAACTGAGAAAAGGCAACATGATTGTCGTAATTTTGAAAAACATAAAGGTAGAAACCATAATTAAAATTTAGTCTGTCGTTCACAGACCCCGTTCTGATATATGTTTTTTGCTATTATATAATCTTTTCAGTTTGAAATCTTGCGCCAGTTTTTGACAAAGAAACCCTAAATAAATAAATATATTCTTGAATATTCATTTATTTATTTATACTGTAAAAAATATTTAACTTTAGTAATACGGCATATATTTGTCGAAAAGTACATGTTTTTGAAGAGGCAGTGAGTTCAAGTTGTTGCAATCAATTCAGATCTAAAGCTTCAGTTAATATAATGGCCCAAAAAAAAACTTTTGTTTTTGATAGAAAAAACATGGTTTCTAAAAAGAATGAAAATGTTTGATTAAGTATTTGAATAAGTTCATACTTAACAAACTTACTGTGGTTCTACTCTAACCGTGGTCAGTCGACCCTATTTGCAATGTCGTTCTTTATTACGTTTCATCAAATCTTTTATCATTTCTACAACAGGAATGATTAAAGACATTTATTTTATTTATTTTTTTAATTTTATATCATGTCCAATTCTATTGTTTTCAATTTGCAATCTGATTGGCTAATGAACTGAAGTGACCACGGTTAGAGTAGAACTACAGTAAATAACTTGTTGTCTCTAAGTTCAATTTCACCAATAATATTTTTATATCTGCTGTAACCTGCATGTATAGTACTGTATGTGCAGTTCTTATAATTTGTTTGAATATTGAAAATACCTTACCTATTTAACAATTAGACCTCGAGGACGAATGGACTACAAAGCAATAGCCCATAAGGCCATAGGCTGAATGGGCTATTCAAACTCGTAGTCCATAAGGCCGAGAGATAAATATCGATGAAAGCCTCTGATATTATAGCAAAACGGGGCTCATTACTATTTTGATCTGCCATCTTTTCTCTACTAGTAGTCATAGACTAGTAGAAATTCAGTTTTGTTTAGTAGGTATTTTATTTCCACTTGCCACTTTGGCTACTAAGTAGAATAAATTGACTGAACTAATTTCTGTTTATCTCAAGGAGGACATCTCAGAATTTCATTGCTTGGCTAGTAAAAATTTTTTTTGGCTAAGTTGTCACTAGCCTTTAGACTAGTCAGTTGAAAAGTTAGTGTCCAGCCCTCGTTAGGCTTTCACATCTTCTCAGATAAGGATGATAAACTGTAGTCCCTCAGAGACTGTGTTTATATCTGTGTCTGGCTGTCATGTGAAAGTTCTCCATTCACCTTAGAGTGGTAAAGATGTTGTCCCCAATTAGCCAGCCTTTGGCTTGGTCAGGTCAGGTCAGGCTTTTTTATTCTGCCTGCTATTGGTAAAATGTAATCCAGTACTATTTACTGCATTAGAGCTGGTGGGGCACTTCAGTTGTGGAAGATGCTCCTATATAGGGGAAGGGAATCAATTAAAAACCTCCACTAATTTGTGGGGAACCCACTGTAAAATAGGAAAGCTTTTGGGAATACACCCTGAGGAGAAATCAGCCCTGCAATCTGTGTAAGTGGTGGTGCAAGGGAATTGCATTTTTTTTGCAACTCTAAAACCTTATGAGTGGAGAAAATAGAAGAAAGGCCTTCAGCCCCTAACAGCCTTTAAATGGGCAGAGGGTGCTAAGAATCTTCAGGTCTTAACAAAATGAGGTTAGGAAGACCTACTAAGACTGGCAAAAAATGAGGTTAAGATGGTTTGGTCATGTAAAACATAGGGATAAGAATAGCATACTTAAGAGAGTAATGGAGCTGGAGGTGGAAGGTAGAAGGCCATAATATAGGTAGGTCAAAGAAGACCTGGAGTAAGGTAGTGGAAGAAGACATGAGGAAGTTAAACATCACAGAAGATATAGCAGAGGATAGAAAACAATGGAGGCAACTCATATCAAGTCCAACCCCAGGAGTGGGAAACTATGTAAACGAAGATGATGTTGATGATGATTGTCCTGCGAGAAAAGGCTTGACACCTAAATAAAGTCATTATTACTATAATTATTATAATGTGTATTTTCCAACCAACTCTAAACTCAGACAGACACGGTTCTAAATCCATAAAATTTACTGTACCCCCAAAATTTGACTTTTGTTGCCCTACTGTAGTTTGTTATATTCTTGTAATTATTTTTATTGATATTTGATATTTGATATTAATGTCATTTTTTTTGTTCTAATATTTGTTGTTTTTTACATTATTGTTTTTCTTTTGTTGTTGTTGTTATTAATAATTACTTAGTACTCTCCATCGTCCTCGGTGCTTTACAAATTCTTCTAGGTCCCTCCATTTTTATCCAAGTGCATTCATCTCTTTCTCAGTGCCTCTTCTCCAGGTGTTTCTATGGCAACCTCTCTTCCTCTTTGCCTTGTGAGTTCCAATGCAGCGCTTGTCTGGTTATACTGTTTGCCGGCCTTCTCAATGTATAGCCTATCCATTTCCACTTCTGCTTCCTTACTAGTTTCTTGATGGGTAGTTCATTGGTTCTTTTCCATAGCTCTTTGCTAGTTACGTTGTCGGTCTGGACAGTATAATTTAAGAATCCTGTACAGGCAATAATTTATGTATGTCTGTAGTTTCTTTGCTGCACTTGCAAAATACATGATTGGGCATGACCAGTGAGTTTGTTGTTGCATGAACAGTAAAGAGTATTAATTATTTTGTAATATTTTGTGAAATGTGAAATAACCAAATATTTTCGCATGGTTCTTGAATCACAAGTGGTATGTATAGGTACTCACTGGTCTATGATCTTTTATTGAGGTCAACTGAAACATTGAAATGTGAAAATTAATTTTCTTTTCCAAACTACTGTATCAGAGCTCCAGACTGGTTTGATGATGAATGGATCTCAAAAATCAGGAAAGATGCAAAGGATAACAGAAGATTAAAGGTATCAGCTGAGATAGTTAAAATAATGGGCCTTTTATTTTTAACAATTTTCTATCTCAGTCTATAAGTTGCTAGCAACTTCAGCCCAGTCAATTTGTACCAGCAAATGAGGAATTTGCCGCTGCCTACGAAATATCTGCCACCTACTACATACTTAAAATAAATCAAGTTTAAGTTTTAATTTGCCATAAATCAGTAAGCAATTCATGCTTAATGAACTGATGTGAAGCCTCTTCTAGATCAAATTGTGACTATAAAGCATACAGAAATGTTTTTTGTGAGTCAATAGTGAAATAAATAAAAAGACTCTGTGCTGCAGTTTCGGTTTACAACCTTTGTCAAGCCAGTACTAACTTATTATCATTATACTGTAATGAGTTAGTACAGGCTTGACAAAGGTTGTAAAACTGAAACCAGTCGCCAATAAAGTACAAGTTTTAAACTTAAGCTGCCATAGCACACAGTCTTTTTATTTATTTCACTGAAGACAATATTTTCATTTATTTTTTCTGGGCAGACATGCCTCTGCTCGCCCCCAAACACCCCCC
>JANCMA020308933.1:0-12004 GCA_024336925.2 Zoanthus solanderi | reverse complement strand
TTTTAGCATTTTAAATTTAACTGATCGAATTAAGAATACAATGTTGAAATCAAAGTAAAGATTTTGTACTTAAAAGTTGAGGTCTGAATCGTAAACATGACTTTTGTAAAGCAAACAGTGATGATAAAAACAAAACTTGATTTTTGGCGGGGATGTAACGCCATAGATTAAGAGCCGCGGCTATTATTTAGCTTTCGTATTTTTTGATGTGGCGCTTATTTGAAACACGAGCGGCTCTTAAACTTTTTAGAAACAGAGCTAGAGAAAAGAACCCTTGAATATACGCATCTTGAACTAAAAAAATGTTGGTAATCACTGCAATAAATTCTCAGTGTTAACGTAAAACTAAACACTGTGTTTGTTCTGTTTTTTTTTTTTTTTTAAATCTTAAAATGGTCTACATGTTTGAAATTAGCACGGCATCGGCCACTGGGGGAAGGGGAGAGGGGGTGCGGCGTTTGTTCGGAGGCGGCGCTTATTTAATTTTTGATCTCATTGATGCTGCGCTTATTCGGGGAAGGGGCCACGTGGTAATGCAGATGAACGAAATCCACGATCGAGTAAAATGAAGTCCTAAAAATCAAAGGTACTAGTGACAAACGTTTGCAAAAAGGCTTAACTTGAGCCTATCCGTTCCCGGAGGAACATAGACTAGGCTCTCTTCTCGGGAACAAGGGAGAGAGGGATTGTGGAGAGAAGAGAGAGGAGGAAAAGAGAAGCGAAGAGACCCTGTCCGCAGGTTAGCCATCTACGAGCTCTCTCTATTTCCTTCTATCTTTCGACACCCGAACAATGGAGTGCCAGTTCAAGCTAGCTTCTTTCATTTCGGCCTACGAGGAGTGACGCAAGATATTGGTCATTTACGTCTTCTCTTGCCAGGCGGGTGATGTTTGGCTCTTTCTACCTCAGGGTGTGACCAATCCAGCCCTACTTTCTTTTTCTGATTTCCACTGGCTGTCTCTTGTGCTGCCACTGCTCTTCATGTATATCTTTTCGGATATTCTATACCAAAACTTTTGTGGAGAGAACAGTTAACAAATATCTGATTTCTTCTTCTGAGGACTACTGTAGTCTTCCAAGTTTTGGCACCGTGCAGGAGGAGATATTTCACATTCGAATTGAAGATGCGTACTCTGGTCTTTTCTACTATTTCTCTTGACTTCAACACTTGGTGCAGTATCTCAAATGCGGTACTTGCCTTGCCAATTCTCAGTCTTATGTTTTTTTCCGAGCCTTCACCATTTCCGAGGTAAGAAAGTAGACTGATTCCTCTTTAGTTCCAGTCTTTAGCTCCACAGGTTCTGTGCTTTGTGTGTTAATCTTTATAAGTTTTGTCTTCTCTTGTTAATCCTTAATCGTAGCTAGTACGACTGCCTCTTCCAATCTTACTGTATTCCCCAGCATCTATCTGCGGAAATGTGATAGTAAGGTAAGGTTATCGACAAAATCCACAAACGGAGATAAGAGGCAACAATGTTTCACACCTGATCGAATCTCTGTTGGTCGTTCCCTTGTATGACTGTTTGATAAAGTTGTACTTTTACTGGTCTTTGGTCTGTACATGACCACTCTTTTCTGAATCCTGCAAGGTGGTCCTCACCTGGCATCTACTGTGCTCTCTCCAGGATGATTCGATTAAAAAATTTGGTGGCTATCGACTTCAGCAAGGTAGCACATCAGTTTTGGCAGAGGGATAGACTGCCTTTCTCAGGTAATTTCACCAGGTAGCCCTGCTTCCAGTCTCCCGGGTTTCTTCCTGCCAAATCCTGTATGGCCTTGACCGTTTTATTTGTGTGACGTCCGGTACAGCTGCTTTCAGATTCCTCAAGGAATTGCTATCTACCTTTCCCTATCTCTTCCTTCATGGGTGGAATCGTCCTAAACTTTAAAATTTATTATGCAGCCATAAAGTTTTGTGGCTCTCCCTTGAGTATTTGTGAGAAGTGTTCCACCAACCTCTTCTGCTGTTCTTCCTTGGAACTTAAGGTGTTACCGCTCTTGTCTTTTACTGGCCGGTCTCATCTAAGCTTCTTCCCTCCTATGACGTACTCTCATCAGGTGGTACGGATGCAAGTCTCTCACCTCTGCTGTCTCCTCTATCTCTTGTGCCAATGTTTCCTGTTCTACCTAACTCTGGTTTTGACATTGATAACTAACGTAATGCTAGATAATAAAAAATATATTACAAAGTATAATAAAAGGAAAAATTTTTTTTATGTCAACATTAAATATAGTGTTTATCCCCATAAAAAAAAATCGTCTGTTACGACAGTGCTTCTTTTTGCCTAAATGCAAAAATCGAAGCGCAGATAATAAAAAAGAAGAATGGGTCGAGAAACGTTATGCAAGCGGCCCATGCACCCAATCGCAACGCCTCTCCATTCTCTTTTTTGTGATTACGATTGAATTTCTGGGGTAGGAAAAAACTAGGGATTGTCGTACAGTCTATTCTCATATAGAATAAAATGAGTGCAAACAATTACTTTTTAAATTTGTATTTAGAGTAATATTGTTGAACAAAGCTTTAAAAGTTAAAGACAACCTTTATTTTTTATGGTAATTGATAGAGGAAAAGAAAGAGTTGTCGAAAGTTTGCAGAAATTTAACAAATTGTTGTTTTGAACGTGCTACGTGAACTCCTACTATGAGATAAATTTGCATTTTTAAAAAAGCTCGTCATCACGGCAATTGTTTCCATTGGCTCTTTTTGTTTAATACTGCAATATTTTTTTCCTTTGATTATGATTAACACTAGATGTACAAGCCATCCGGATTTCCGCAGGTAACAAGCACGGATTTTAGTTACACAAAGATTTTTAAATCATTTTCTTTCATTACCTTAAACAAATACAGCACGTGTTTACTCTGTTGTAGATGGGATAGACAGGAGAATCTTTCCCTCAGCAGTTACCAAGTAACAGAAAACATGAGGGCGAAAATCCTCTTAAAGTTAACCACATGTTGTTTTGCATACTCAAGGAACAATGGTAGAATTAAACAATAGAAATGAAGTAAACCCCAAGAGAGAAACCGTGCTAATATAAAACGTAGAGCTAACGCGGAGAGCACGCACAAGTCAGTAGATGAGCATACGAGATTTTGACGGAGAAAAGCAAGAAACCTGTGAAACGATATTCATGGAGAATAGCGAAGTATACAGGGCGTATGAAAACCAAAAAACTTGTCTACTAGTCTTTATTGAATAATTCCACATTCCCCACACGAAGGGCGAAACATATGCTTTAAATGTAGTTATTCGATGCTAAAAAATTAAAGGCGTAGAACCTTTTACTTCAGTTTAACTTTTTTTTGGTTGTTAATTGTTATGCCAGTAATACACTAGCTCGAATGGATTGATATGAAACTTGATGTTTTTCTTGTTGAAAGCATATACAAACGTAACCCAAAGACCCAAAATATCTCATATGATAGTGATGGTCTCACATTACACCATTTTACAGATTATCAATATGAGATGAACTCAAAGCAATCGTTGACTCAGTTGACATACAAAACTCTCCCTGCAATTTGACCACAAATCACTATCACTATTGTTATCATAAGTATTTTCACATCTCTAAAAGTGTCCGGTCAACTTTAGCCTTAGTTTCATTTTGAAAGCTTGGTTATTCTTTAGGAATTGTAAAATCCATAAATTATTAAGTTTTTAAAAGAGCAACAGACAATCGACCTTGACAATCGACCTTGACAATCGACTTTGACTCATAATAAGACGTTTTTATTCAAAAAGATTATATTTATATTTAATACACAAAGAGGTTAATTAAACATAGATGTTAATTTCTATTCGTAGCAAGCCGGTTTATCATTATATTCAGTTTGCCATACTCAAACCAACTGACAGTTCAGTATTAAATCTAATAAGCAACAGCTGGGCATTCATTGACATTAGCAAGTTTCACAATATGTTTTAAAAACAACAAAAAGACCAAGTTATATTTCAATTTTCAATAACGAATGGCTCGGAGGGCGTACAAATTGTTCACTAGCAACAGAGTGACCACAGTTTTATGGTACCTGCATGTAATTTTCAAAAAGAACTGAAAAATAATGTTTTGACAACTCACATCAGCAGATGAAATTGAACCTTTTTTAAAACTTTTTAAGGCAGGTGCTTTATGCAATTTTCAATGTTTACAGACCTAAGCAAATAACAAGAATAAATGGTATTTGAATTTTTATGATCTAAAAAGGTACCATTTTGTTTCTTTAACGATTAGCTTAAATGTAAAGATTTTTTGCTGCAATTTAAATCGGAGAAGTTTTACGTCGATTCACGGCAAATTCACAAAAACTTTTTGCTATAGAAGACAAACAGTGTTGACAAAGGAAAACTGAAGTAAACTGAAGCGGACAGAACAAAAAAAATGAAAAATGAAAAATTGCTCGAAAAATCTTTACAGTTGATGGCCATTGAACTTCAGCAAAGAAGCGTTTACTTGGTGGTAATCGAGTCCACGTTGTTTGCGATCATTTTCGTCTGTACAGTGGTTGGAAATCTCATGACTATGGTGGTGATTTATAAGAACAAGAGCTTACAAACTGTGCCCAGTTGTTTTGTCCTTTCTCTCGCTGTGTCTGATCTTGCGATGGCTCTATTCTCTGAGCCGTTCTGTTTTGTGGTACTAGCAGTTTCCAAATGGCCATTTGGATTTGCTATGTGTCAATTCAACGGTTACCTCGTCTTGTCCGTTGTATGCGCGTCCATACAGACAATGGCCTGGACAGCAGTCAACAGATATTATCGTGTAGTAAAGACTAGTCAATATGGGCGTGTATTCACTGCAAGAACACTCAAATTCATTCTCGCTTCAATTTGGGTCATCGCTCTTTTGTGCCCCTGTCCGTATTTTCTTGCTGGAAACAAATTTATCTTCATCCCCGCCAAGTTCTTTTGTTTCCAACATGTAAACAGTAAATTGTTCACAGCCTTTTTGCTTATAGTCTTTGTGGGATTTCCTAGTTGTGTGATATTTTTTTGCTACTTTCAAATTTTCCGAACCGTGAAAAACCATAACAGAGACCTTTACCAATCAAATAGCCGTGTAAATGTCGAAGAAATTAAGATCACACGAACACTGTTTGTCATCGTAGTAATGTTCATGCTATGCTGGACTCCAATTCTTGTTGTTGACTTGATTGATACTTTCAAGGGCAAATGGTCTCTTAATCGACCAATATATACAACGTACAGTTTTCTCGGAGTGATATCAAGTATGGTTAATCCACTTTGTTACGGAATAATGAATCCACAGTTTAGAAAGGGATATTTCAAAGTTTTTACTCGGTTGTTTTGTTACAAGAGAGTTTCCAGAATTTCCCAAAACGAGATGAATCTGTCAAACGTAACGGGTGAAGTTTCTACTCAAACTAAGAAAATTAAACCCAAAATTCATTCAGTGCTAGTCTTAAAAAAGTAACATTTTAGTAGAAATATGAATTGATTTGATTCATTAAAATGATTCGCAGTTGCGAATCTATTTCTGCTAAAGTTTTTATTTAGCCGGTGTTTATTTACATTTTTAAGTGTTTATTTAAGCCAATCTTATGCTAATTTTCAACTTGAACTCTCTTTTTGCATTTTAAAAGTTATTTAACTGCCTATTGTCTATTGTTTAATTACTTAAAGCACCACTTGCATTGAATTTTTAATTTTTAATCTTGAAAATGGCATCGAGATGATGCCGAAACGTCGTTTCAATTTTACTATTTTACATTAGAAGTTGTTTTGAACATGGTTAAGAACTGTGTATGAGATTTGCATTTAAATTAATAGATGATATTAGGATAAATTAATCAAAGGATAAAAAATGGTACTTTACAGAAATACTGCTCAAGTGCCAAGCATACATATATCTATGGTCAACCACTGCTTGCAGCAAAACTGAATGGAACTGTTTTCTGTTAAAATAGTCTTTGGGGTATTGTTCTGGAGCCTTTATAGGGATATGTGTACCATCAATCGCCCCAATGCACTGGGGAAAGCCCCAACTTTCAAAGAATCCACGGATTACCACTTTTTGGGCATCCCCCTGGGGCCAGGCAATATGATTTGGTAGTAAATGCTAGTTGATTGCCTTGCAAACTGACTTAATTATCACACAGGCTGTGCTGGAAGCTACCCAAAAGAGATTTCCAAGAGTTCTAAATATGAAAAAGAGAGGATTCTTTTTTTATTATTTTTGTTGCATTTCAAGTTTTGAAATTATTTGCATTAAAGTAAAATTTTTGGTGAATCAACAGAAAACATGGGAGAACACTGCTTATCCCATCAAACTAACCAGGAATGGTACAAATATCTCTGATGAAATGAAAAACTTTTGCTTTTTTATTATTTTTGAAATATTTTTTATTAAGTATTTTGAATAATAAAATGACTAACAAAATTTTATCAATACTAATCTTTCATTTGTATTAGTAAGTTAAATATCACATCAACTTTCAAATTTTCATTTTCAATTCTATACCATTTTGTAATTATGAGAATCTCCCCATTTGCGTAGGAAATGCATTTCAAATACATTAATAAAGGCATTTTAATACTGACAAGTAACAACAACCGAAGATTGACTACAGTCCACACTTTTCAAAAAACAGTTTTTATTATTTTGTTTTTTAAGCGGATTGAAACAGATATTAACATACAAAACATTTCTTTTCACCCTTTGCTAATCTAGAGACGAAAAGTATTTTAGGTTAGAAGTAGAAACCCAACATTGTAAAAGCCTCTACCTGAGACTGGTCCCATCTGCCAGATAATAAACAGTAAAGGCAACTCGTTTCAACGCTGTTACTGGCTGGCGCATCCTGGTAGTGTTCGCCTCGATGAATGGAGTCAACTTTTCCGTTAGAATGAAAAAAGCTTCCTTTGTTAACCTCACATTCTTTTTCCAATCTTCTTCGTTCCACAAACACAACATTTCTGTTTCAAAAAACGTGGATATATGTGGGTTTGCCCAAACACGACGCTCAAGAGAAAATATTGCCATTACGGTCGCAACCAACGAAAACATTTTGCACTGAAACTGTCTTTTGTTTATCAATGCCTTTTCTGTCTGCCTCCCAAAACTTTTTTTAAAATCAAGATTTTCATTTTTTTCTAATCTCTTCGATAGATGGCGCTTCCAATACAAACTGAAAACATTTTTTTGGTCCGCCATCTTACTCAACACCCTGACCACCGTTGCGATGGCAACGACTTATCTCAGAGCTTTCGAGTAACGCCAGTGTAAACGCAATCTCGGACACTACGAGTGATCTCGGATAACTCGAAAAAAGCCAGTGTAAACGCTTGCTGGGGACGACCCGGGGGTACTCCGAGATAACTCGCGCTAGTGTAAACGGGGTCACAGTGTTCTGGGCATTGTTGCCTTTCTTTCGGTGGTTTATATAACAGTCCTAATTTTTTGCCATTGTCGAAAATTAATTTGATCTTATTAAGGCCTGTTCTGCAGATAATCGCTTGTGTACGGTGTTTAATATCTTCATTTATGAATTGCACATTGATGTAGATGTATTGACTTTTTTCAGATGGTTGATTGTGTAGTGTTTTTTTAATAGTTAACTTGATAAACTTCTTGGGATATCCATTCCGTTGAAACACTGATGTTGAGAGACGTTGTCCTAGAGTAGATCTCGATATTGCTCTTCTGATTTCACCGATCAGAATGCTTCTTTTAGAAGATAAGGAGCCATGGCTGTCCCACGGAACAATACATTGGGAGCTGATGGGTTTGATGTATAGTGTTGTAAATTTCTTGTTTGTCTGGTCAAAAGAGATCATCGTATCTAGGAATAGTAACTTCCCCTCTTCCGGCATTTCGATCGTAAAATTGATAGCGCAGTTGATGTTGTTGGCAATAGTAAGAAGACTATCATTATTGATAGTATCTAAAGTCCATGTAGCGAAGATGTCGTCAATATATCTTTTAAGAACTAATGACCCGTGAAATGCTTCGACGATGGCAGAGTTGATGTGGTGCATGTAGATTATAGCAAGGGTGGGTGCTAAGATGTTCCCCATGGCCAATCCAGTTTTCTGAGTGTAGCTCTGACCGTGTATGAGGATGGTGTTGCTTGTTAGACAAAGGCGTAATAGTGACTCAAAATCGTTGTCCCTCAAGGTTTTAAGGCTACAGTCTAATTTATGTTCAGAAAAAAAGTTACGTACAACAGTAAACACTCCTGCTGTTTGGTTATCATTGAGATCTTCAAGTGGTATCGATCCGCATAAGTTGCATACGTCTAAACTGCAGAACCCATGTATTTCTCCATTGATGTTGGACAGAAACTCTAAAAATTCTTCTGTGTTCTTTAGGTGTGCTGGGACGTGGATGAGGAGTGGGTTCTGTGGGTCAGTCAAGAATTTGGATAAGCGGGTGGCAGGTGTGTCGGTTGCTGCGTGAATGGGTCGACGTGTGCAAGGCATTTTAAATATCAGGTCAATCAATTTTTAACAAACTTTCTGTTGAGTTTTGCTGAACCTTTAGGGAAAATATCAGACTGGTTTTATCGGGTGGAGTATCAACAGAGGGGTCACCTCATATACACATGCTAGTGTAGCTTGAAGGAAGTCCACAGTTTCCAGTAAATAGTGTTGAACAAGTGACAGCATATATTGATAAGATCATAAGTTGTCACAAACTAGCAGACAATGCTGAACTATTGAATCTAGTAAATAGGCAAATTCATAAACATCTCCATACATAAAAGAATACCTAAAGTCACTGCAGGTTTAACTATCCACAGCCACCAATGAAACAGACTTTGATACTCTGTCCTCTAGATGGAGATACACCTGATAATGAAATTAAAATGCATACAGATAATTGGAAAATAATTAAAAAGTATCTAGATGATATGAAAGAAGGCGAAGACATTTTTTTTTATCAGTTACTCTTAAACATGAATATCATAGAAGAAAATTATTTACTTGCTGTAAGTTCATCTCTTAACACTCCTACTGTATTGTTACAAAGAAACCCAAATGAACTACGTATGAAGTTCTCCCGCCAAAGTTAAACATTTTTTGCCATAGAGGCTATAATTTTTAACCGATTTTGAAATTTTGTTGTTGTTTTCTTAAGCTAAATAACTATGGATCAAGAACTTATTCAAAGGTTGATAGAAAAAGCAGTCGATGCTAAATTAGAGCCACTGTACGAAACAATTGAGAATCTAAAGTTGAAGATAACCAAGATGGAGGAACTTGTCAAAACTAAAAAAAACCTTTGCAATTCGCTTGAGTCTTCCTTATCATTTTTAAGCAGTGAATTTAATGATATTTCTCCGAAAGTGGAGATCCTGGAGAAATCAATGGCCGAACACTCTAATGAATCGAACATTCAACGTTCAGAAATTTTCCATCTTAACAACTCTATAAAACAACTGAAAGCAGACTTGAACTGCAGCAATACAGTCGTAGACATTGTTTAGAAATAAGGGGAAATCCCTTTCACCAAGATGAAGATACTGATGATATAGTGAAGAAAGTTGCGGAACTAATAGATGTTGATGTCGAAGATGACATTTCGATTAGCCATTGTCTTCCTACTGACAGTAAAGTGAAAAGAGATCCTGCTATCATTGTCAAGTTTGTTTGGCGGAACACAAGAGATGAGTTTTAAAGAGCACGTAAACACCTTCGAAATAAAACAACGAAAGATCTAGACAACACTAGAACAACTGAAAGGAAAATATACATTTCTGAAAGTTTGACGAGAGAGAACAGGAAATTGTTTAATGCTTGTTTGTCACTGAAGAAGGAGTTAAATTACAAATTCATATGAACTAATAATGGAACGACTTTACTCGCCGTAACTAATCGAGCCCTGTCATTGCCATATCAAACTCTCAGCCGTTTTTGTTTCTGTGATGTAATATCCAGAATAACAGGAAGTTCATCATCGCTAACCTGAGTATTTGTAATGGTTTCTGTTCTTTCTGGTGCTATCTCATGCAAATCTTCATCACCCGAGCATTTTACTCTGCATCATGATGGCACTGTTCCAATGTACATACAGAAAAATCCAAGGTTGGACACAGAAAAAAAGATAACCTGTGATATGGTTTCCCATATTCTTTATATTTATAGAGAACAAATTTCTCACTTGATTCCTTCAGGGTCTTCACTTCTGTTCCATCAGGATATAGCAGTATGTAGCTCGCCTCTTGCTTCATAACATTCCTTGAGTGAGCTTTGTGCTTGTCGATGGCAGTCGGAGGAGCATCTCAGCTGTGCAGTTTTAGCAACATTCAATGTCAGCCCTTTACCTCTAAGGCTTCTCAACTGTCGGACATCGTGCATCATTATGCCGACATTAATTTTTACAATTGCATTTAAAATTTCTTATTTTGCTCTACCCTTTATAAGTCTCGCCACCACTGGCACTAAATCTGCAAGTCGTCAACTTGTTGGGCTTCGTGCGAAAAAACGTGGTCCGTTCTCTTGCCTTCTTTTCCTTAAAATCTTCTAACGATAAATCGACCTTAATTTTTCGTTTTTCGACTTTCTGTTGGCCATTCCCTATTTCTGTTCCACATTTCGGGCAAAGCTTAAAAGTAAGTTGCAAACTCTCCCCGCACCTTGAACAAAACATGGCAGAAATGACTTTCGAAATGTGTTTTCGATTTTTGAAATGTTTTTGATTTATGAAATGCGCTTTTGAATTATTGAGATATGTTTTCGATTTTTGAAATGAGTTATCGAATTTTGAAATGTGTTTTCGAATTTTGAAATGTGTTTTCAAATTTTGAAACACGTTTTTGACTTTTGTTTTTTCGTAGTAAGCTCTGTGGGCCACCGTAGTTTTAGATATAAAAAGGTAATAATTGATAATTTGTTGGCTTTAGCCTCCCTAAAACAATTATTTAATAAGTGTCTAAATACTTTGTTGAAAATCAAACATTGTCTGTAAAAACAAATTAGTTTTTTGTTGTTGTTCAGTGGATAGTTTTGGTTGTTCCAGCGAGTGTAAAATGGCAAGATAGTCCAAAATCAGTACTAGCGCAGACTCAGGTGTCTTTTTATTAACCACCGGAGTGTGTGCACAAGGCCATAGTATAAACATAGTCTCTTCATTGCCAATAAATATTTGCAAATATTTTGTTAGAAAAACCCTGAGAAATTCCTCATCTGGAATATTAAAAATGATGAGATTTTAAGATCTTCAGATAAACTGCAATATGTACCCCACATTACGTCACAACTCGACCTAGCCCCTTTACCATTTTAAGGACCAAAATAACCAACTTTAAAACGCTTATAAAATCGCCAATTTTTATCCTAGACATCTTAAATTTTGGCATCGTATGTTTGAAACGTTATGTTTTAAAACTGTGAAAAAAATATTCGCTTCATAGGCACTTTAAATGCACTTGACATGAATTCTTGAAGTAAGTTTTTATTACATATAGATTTGAAGAACTGATAATTTAAACTGTGAATTGTCTAAAAATTCCTGTTTTGTTCAATATTTGTAGTATATTTTCTATTTTTTTCTATTTTCTTGTGGGCACTCTAGTGAAGCAGATTGATTGCCGAAAAGTCACTAGTCTTTAGCTGGTTATATTTCTGTATACTAGAATGCACAAACTTTTTCATTAGTTCTAAGATAAACATACTCAGAAGAAGTAATGTGCAGGTCTGTGTCATTTAACAGGAAAGATTACTATAACATGGTTTCCTTCAGCAATTTTGAGGTTCTCAATATGGAGCTCAAAGACTTTGATCCTATAGACTATGGTTACAAAGTATGCGTAACTTATAGAGAAAAATGTTTCCTGAGTACCACGTGCCAGTCAACGTTTGATGAGTCAGATTCTGAAAGTAGTGTCCAGTTCCCTCTTTCAAAATGTGAAATGAACAATCTCATAGTTCATCCACCCTCGGAGATTTGGGGTTATGGCAACAATGAACTAATCTTGGGCGTTGCAGCCACATGCCACAAGTCATCGTATGCATGGTATATCTGGTATCACAATG
>JANCMA020308828.1:7500-12004 GCA_024336925.2 Zoanthus solanderi | reverse complement strand
AATTCTTATGGCTGGTCCAGCTACTGCTTCTGCCATTTCAAGATGTTCTCTGTCCCATGGGAACTCAGTGTTTAGCAGTTTCTCATAATAGCATTTCCAAGCATTCTTCTTGTCTTTGTCGTTTATCTTGAGTAACATTTTGAGATAAATATTATTACAAAAAACAGGCAGCATACTTTTAAAATCCTTTTAAACTTGTTAGATTTAATTACTAGTCAGAGCAAATACTCCATTATCAGAAGGCTTTCCTTATCGCAGATCTTCAACTCAGCTTTGTTTTAAAAAGAAGTGTCTTTTCCATTCAGTTATTAATTTAGTGATAGATAGAATGCCATAAAACAATGTTCAGAAACTCAGTTTTATAGTCTATTAATTTTTTTTATACAGGCAGAAATAAGAAACTTGAATTACTCTCATTATAGTGTATGTTAACAAGTTGAGTGTGTAGCTGTTCTTTAAAATTCTTATCATTAATTTTTGTGTTGAAATGTTTGTTAGGAGAGTGACATTGTTCCAGGACTGAGGGACCGAGTTGTTAGATGGCTGCAGCTTCTAAACCAAGATTTTGAGTATCATCCAGAAACATTTGCTCTTGGTGTGAACATCCTTGATAGATTGCTGACATTGGTCAAGGTAATTATCCAACTTATAACTCAGTCGGCGCTCCAAGCTGTGACCGTTTTTGTTGCCATGGCTAGTAGAAAAATAATTGGCAACCAAAATTGTCAGAACGGTCACCAATTTGGTGACCTCTTTCTTGCCATTAGATTTTTGTATGTAGCTAGTGCACATGTGAGTAGCTACTATGCTATCGGTTCTGAATGTCCATCCAAGTGTCCTTGATCTTTGGATTTGCTTCAGATTTCCATTGGATTCATATTATGCTGAACTACTAGTGGAATTAACCGATCCACTTTCATAAAAATATTATTGATTGCAATTTATGTTTGTGCAATGTTGGATTTTGATTTATTGTTGGTCTGGTGAAATTTGTAACAATTGCAAAGCAACTTTCGCTCAGTTTATGTGATCATTTGATATGGAAACATTAAAATATTTCAAACGGTAGCCCGCCAAACAGCAGGCTTGAGTTTTGACATGCCTGGATGAATTTAGACAAAATATCTTTTTTGCTATAGCAAAATGCTTGATTTTTCGTTAAGAAAAAGAGATTAGATTTTAAATGTAGAAGTTCAAGATGACACTGTATAACATTTTCATATAAGGAACACATTTGTTTTGATCGAATTTGCACAAAACCTTTGTTCAGAACACCCTTGTGTTGTCTGTTAACAGACATATCAAAGTGCCTTGTTCACTGACCTGTGAAAGTTGTGACTGTGATGATTTCAAGCACAGTTATGTGGAAAAAGTCGTAAAATTAGTCTGCAGAATCCAAATGTACAGCATGCTGATCAACATTTGAAAATACAATTAAGCAAAACAAATCAACAATGATTAGTACTTTTTAAAGTTACTAGATCTGAAATCGTTAATATTATGAAAAAGGGAAGAAAAAATATTGCCTCATGCACTAAGGCCATGCAGGAAAAAATCACACAAAAATAACACAGCAGTAGCTATTTTTTTAGTTGACATCCAGACTTAATAAAAATTTACGACCACAAAATTGTTCAGTGTCTTCTTCTTCTTAGTTTCCTGCCTTTTTAAAGATTTAAAACTTGTCAATTTCCCCAAGCTATACACTTGGGCAGCTGCCATTTTGATACAAAAAAGAGGGGAAAGTTGGACCAAAATGCTACAATTCTTACTCACCATCTGTTGGGTAGGCATGATCAGACTCTAGCTGTGTTAATCAAGAGCGTATACAAAATGTGGACCCAAGTGTACTGCCCCTTCAGAACCAGGCTGAATGCATGATACTGGTTATCATCATCATCATTTATTGTCCCTAGTTTCCCACTCCTGGGGATGGACGTGATATGAGTTGCCTTCACTGTTTCTATCTTCTGCCATATGTTCTGTGATGTTTAGCTTCCTCTTGTCTTCTTCCACTACCTTAATCCAGGTCTTCTTTGGCCTACCTACTGGCATTCTACCTTCCACTTCCAGCTTCATCGCTCTCCTAAATATGCCATTCTCATCCCTACGTTTTACAGTACTGCTCAAAAGAAATGGAACCGAAAAATGTGTAAATTTGACGAAAAGTAGTACTTGTGATGCAATTGAGGAGCATTGTGTTTTCAGTGAAAATGTGGTGTACATCTTTTGTTTTATACTGAGAGAAAATTTACTATATGTTTTTAATTAAAATGTAAAATTGCTGAGCAAAAGTGGTGAAAATGCAGCATTCATGCGCAAAAAGTTTCTCAGCTTTTTTCACGGTAATCTTTTTAATTTGACGATCCTTTAGCTGTCAAGATAAAAAAGATAAAAATCTATAAAACTCTACGGTTTTCATGCGGTTAAAATTTAAAAAAACATCAATGTTTCGCCTTCTCTCGTGTAAGGCATCATCAGAATGATCTAAATTATGGATAGTTGCGGGTAAAAAGCGAACGAAAACTGAATTTGCATAGTGATTAAAGAAATTTTTAAAAAAAGGCTATTGTTCTATGTGTTAAAAGGAAAAGTACAATAATAATTAAAACAGTTAATCAGGCTATTCTTAATTAAATGTTTCCAAGTGAAACTGAGTTTGTAAGAGTCATCTCTATTAAAGTTATTTGGGTGCTTTTGAATTTCAATCACTTCTTTGATTAATCTAAGTAAATACTAATGTCTTTTGTGTTTTTGCAATAACTTGAGTATTTTCAAATTTTATGTTGTGGCCAGGGTTAAGATAAATATGTTCAGCAATGGCGGAGAGATGATGTTGTCCGTAGTACGTGTGCCTTTTTTTCATTCTGACAAATAAAGGAAATTTTGTGCAAAATTTTATTTGTTGTCGTTATTTCCTCAGTCGCACGTATCGACATCTGAAAATTTCCAATATGAGTTTTATTTTTCTCTTATTAGCACAATTATCATGACATTGTCAGTGTTACCTTTGAAAAGTGTTATCTCGAACTTGGTTGAATCCTTAGTGCTTTTCGGAATAGCGTTTTCCTTCATTTTGAAAATTTGTTCTCACGCCAGATATAATCGCCGGAAAAAAACGCGAGCCCCCACCAATAAGATCACCGGAACTCCATGATCATCTGAGTAATTTTACTAAATTCTGATATTTATTTACTGTCATTTATAATTATAAGCAGAATATGAAACATTATAACGGCTATCTAAGAGCACAGCCAGCTCAATCTTTTTTTCCCATCCACCACTACACTTTCCTAATAGACCAGTTTCAAATTCCCAGTTGCCGCTGACTTAAACGATTGCGGATTCATTTTACACAGTCTTAGCCTCGTTTTGTTGTTAAACATTAAAAAATACTAGTACTACAAGAACGAGAAGTTACATCTCCAACAATACACAGATTTGTAAGTAGTGCAAAATTGCACAGGCATTTAGGAATATTTAACTCCATATCGAGGCTAAGACTGTACAAATTGAATACAACGTACATTGTTGTCAGCGGCACCTACATATTCGAAAATGGTCCATTCTGAAGCTCGTCTCCTTTGTGCTAGATTATTTTCCATTTCAATAACATGTTTTAGCCGTGAAAGGAATGTTGCAAAATTTGGTTTTAGTTTTTATTTCTGCATTATTTTTTTTTATAATTATTTTCCTCAACTACCAAAATAATGTCAGGGTTCCTGCAAGTTGCAACTCAGGAAATCTAAGGTCCTTTTAAGACCTTAAAAATCCAAAAATATTCAATATTTCACAGCTTTGCTCTTAAAATTATTGTTCACTTTATTTAGTGAAAGATTAGTTTGTCCACCGCTTAAGAGAATTGCGGGCTTTGAAGTGATTGCTAGAGTACTTTTCCCAGCGCTTTTCGATACTTCTTTGAAGCATTCAGTGCACGTGATGATTAGCAAAATAGCTAAAAAAAGCTTCAAATTATAATTAGTGGAAGAAATACTTTTGACTTCAAATCAAATTGAGGACTTAAACTAAGAACCTTGGCCTTAAAAAACTCAAATAAAAAATAAGACTTTTTAAGGACCCGCGGGTGCCCTAAATATGGTTAATTAATTTTAAATCACTGCAAATTAAATTACTGAACAAAATTGTTAACTCACAGCCACTCTGTTAATTGATCCCTAAATTCTGACGTATATTTGCAAGAAAAAATGATCTACTGTTTTCAAAAGAGAAACCATATCAGGATTCGAACCTGTATCCTTCGTTGCAGCGCTCCTTGAACCACGGCAACACAGCCGTTTGGAGTAAATACTTTTTAGAGAGTGATTACAGTGAGTGTGATATAGCCAAGGAAGGTTTACAGACATCTTTTTTTCTGCTTCACAAAAACAACTTATGCAATCGAATAGAAAAACATTGACCAGACCCGAACTTTAACAGGATGCCAAATCATTAACTCCTTGTGTGTTACCCACATCTCAGATTTCACACTACTTACATTTGCGCT
>JANCMA020308828.1:0-2500 GCA_024336925.2 Zoanthus solanderi | reverse complement strand
TTCATGAAAACGGAACATGACTCCATGCAATTGTCGTAGCAATATTGCACTACATCGGTGCCTACCTAATGTAACGTGTAATCAAAGAATGCATTGCGCATGTGGCAGAGTCTAGACTTTTTGTTGTTTGTATTTCCACAAGTGTTCAGCAGGAAAATATGGCATTATGCTAATGTGGCGCAAGATCAAGTTCACGTTTGAAACTGATAGCGTGTAGTGCATGTTACAGTAAAGAAGACGTGATGGATTGACAGGTCAATCGCCAAACGGGCTAGGGATTTGCACTTCATGAGATTAAGAGGTCTACTTGTTTTAACATCACACATCCAGTTTGATAAAAAAAAAATAATAAAGTTAAATTAATCATTTAAATGGCATTTATTTAAAATGCCATATCCAGTATTGCAATAGTAAATTTGTTGGGAGATACTAAATAATTAATTTCCGTCGTCTAAACCTTCTTAAATTTCGCTGAAGGTTTTAAAATTATAATTGGCTTAACTTAATTCCCTTTTTACTTTACAGGTTTGGGACACATTTTCCATATAAGAAGCAACCATCAAGAAACTTAATGCCGACCCAATCAAGCAAAGAAGAGAGTATTAAAGTGGTTTTTGTTGTTGTTTCGATATGAGAAGCAACCATCGAAAAACTAAATGCTGACCCGATCATGCACGGAAGAGGGAATTGAAACGATTGTTGTTGTTGTTCGATATAAGAAGCAACCATCAAGAAACTTGATGCAGACCCGATCATGCATGGAAGAGGGCATTAAAGCGGTTGTTGTTGTTTTGATCTAAGAAGCAACCTTCAAGAAACTTAATACTCATGGAGGGAAGAGGGCCTTAAAGCAGTTGTTGTTGTTGTTTCGATAAAAGGAACTAACCATTTTAAAAAAGCAGCAAGCTTCTAACAACAACACAGGTGGAAGGTCGAGGAAAAAGAACAACTGCTCGATTTCTTTGAAGAATTTAAGTGCAACTTCAAAGTTTTTATCGTCTAAAATCTCTTCTCCATGTTCCAATAAATCCATCAATAGCACTTTGTGATTCTCTGGCTCCTACAAAAGAAGTAATGTCTATGTTAAAACGGCAAAAAAAAACTTTTAGGATAATCAAACGAAAAATAAAACGGCATGCTTTAAAACTTGCGTTTATGTAGCATTAGAATTATTATTGTGAAATTTAATCTACGTTTAGGCAAAACCTAATAAATATCGTATCATTTATCATTAAAAGTCTTACTTTCAATGCATGTGCTTAAGCGAAACAAACCATGTGCCACAAAATGCAAGACACTGTAATAGAATAAATCAATCATTTCAATCAATAAACGATTAAATATATTTTTTCGATTCGCTCACAATTCTTTTCATTGGAAAGAAGTACGGAAACACAGCGATCGAACAAATCACAACACTGATCACTAACGAGAAAACGTATATAACAAGAGTTTCTCACATTCTACCCCATTGCCTGATGCAAATTCGCAGGTTGCAGATTTGCAGATTCGTCGCAGTCTTTCCAGTGACAAGTTTCGTGAGATAGTTGGAAAAATATATTTAATTGTCTATTCATTCCCACAATGGATGTTTTTAATTTTAATTTAAATGAATTTGCACATTGTCATTGGTTAAGAATGATCACGTGACTTTTTCAGGGAATATAATATTAACGCATATTAAAGATTCCTTTTGACAGTTGCAAAAAGTACCAGTTGAGTTTAATATAAGAATAAACGGCATATCGCATATTTCTAGACAATCATAGAAGAGGCTATCACTTAGAAGGAAAGTGCTGAAGGAAAAACGACGAGAAGCTAACTATAGCCAATCCGAGCGTGCGTTATTAAGGTAAGGAGAGCATGTTTTATTTTTTATAAGTTTATTAATCTCCGTCTTAACAAAGAGAAAGACGATGTACGAAGCGCGAATGTATTCTAACGTTTTTCATGAAACTGTAAATTCTCACAACTTAGAGGCAGCCAACATATTGCTCACGTCATTTTTGTGTTCCATAGCGCTATAAAACCGCACTTGTTGATCAATCAAAAAGCATGTACTATCCAAATTATTTATTATTAAATTCAGTTGAGTTAATAAATTGGTTGATGTTAACATCCAAGTGAGTTTTCATTTGCCTTCTTTTAAGTCTGAGCTCGCTGCACACATCTCTTTCAGAATCAAATGCTTCAACTGCGTAAGAATCCAAAAATTCTACGACGGAGCACTTCATGCAGTAGTAGTAGTAGTAGTAGTAGTAGTAGTAGTAGTAGTAATAGTAGTTGTAGTAGTAGTAAGAGTTGTAGTAGTAGTAGTAGTAGTAGTAATAGTAATAATAGTAACAGTAGTAGTAGTAGTAGTAGTAGTAGTAGTAGTAGTAGTAGTAGTAGTAGTAGCAGTAACTTTATTTATCCTCGAATTGTTGATAGCTCAGAAGAACTAATTTCTCCGAGAAATAAAATACATTTAACAAAGTATTAAAAAAAAAAAAAATTATAT
>JANCMA020308723.1:0-12006 GCA_024336925.2 Zoanthus solanderi | reverse complement strand
ATTTTTATTACTAAATTGTTTCTTTAGAAACACCGACGCAGCTTAAACTAGTTTACCGCTAGTTAGTTTTCTATTTCCGTCCCATAACAATTGGAAGAGCGCTGTGACTTGGGGTCACCTAGGCCTGCAACATCAGAGGTGAAACAAATATTAAGAGCAACTTTGTACCACGATTACAGCCAATGAAGTGAATATTATACTATCTTCAGGCTTTTTTCTTGCAATTTTTTTTGCATTATTTTACCATGAAAGCCACTCTATAAATATCCAATACCTAGTATGAAACTAAATGTGGAGAGTCTATAAGCAGAGCTGCTTGCCTTAGCTAGTCTTTTTTTCTCCTTTTCCCTTGCCAAGTCATCCATCTCAGCAGTATATTCCTGGCATCTCAGCGAAATGTTCTGAAGCTCTTTCATAGAAAAGGTAACTTCCATTCTGGGGACAGATATTCCTGGGTCACAGAGGTAGTGCTGCAGAAATATTTACAATAATGAGATTTTGAAGTCATAAGCTTAAAACTGAAAATGGTTTTAACCAAGACTCAAAGTACACCGCGTTGAGGGATCATCCGGATCAAAAGTAGTTCTGAAAAGGACTGTTGTTAGTGGATAAAGTTTTAACCACCTTTCCGGTAGTCCTCATCAGAGTAGAAGGAAAATGAAAGAGTCATTTGACTACTAGAATAGTCTGGCACGTCATTGCTGATTGGCTAGTTAAGAAACGATGTTATTGTTTTGTTAAAGGAGAACTGAACCCTAAAATTGACTTTTCATCGTTTGAACATTTAGGCATAGTAGAACAACTACATGAAGTTTTTTTTAAGCTGTTAGCCGAGCAGTTCAAAAAAATTTGACGTTTTGTAACGAATCGACAAGATCTGATCGGTGGCTCAATAAAAAAATTAAGTGATGTCAGCAGTTGTTCATGACGTAGGTTACGATACTAGCATGATTAAAACGAGGAAAAATATGGTTACTTTGCGGATTTTGGCTGCTATAAAAGAAAAAAAACTTCGTAAGACATAGATCGCCCAAAAAATATCAAGATTTCGAAGCAGACTACTATATTTAAGCTATGAATATCGTAACCTACGTCATACCATGCCGCTGACAATCTCATTAGCGACCACGGTATCAAACCTTTTCGAGAGAGTTTTATTAGTTTCTATAATTAATTTTGTCAATGTAATTTGACTATAATTTTTTTTTAAAAAACTTCACAGAGTTAATCTACTTATACCAATAGATTCAAACTCAAATAGGTTAGTTCTAGCATTCAGTTCTCCTTTAATGGTCAATTTCAACCCGTTAAGAAAAGGAACGCCATTGAAGTTTTAGTCAACCACCAATTTCTTCTTAAGGCACTTTCTCTTGAAGTCGTAGTAAATGTCAATACAAATTATGTCAATGATCAAACATTACTTTATTCAAATCACGTGTCTTACCTACAGGCTATCATACATGAACAGTTTAACCAACGGTTAATTCAACGAGTACTGTATCACAAACTGTCTGCGTATACAAAAACAATGACGAACTTTGACGCCTAAAGTAAAGGTAATTTTAAATGGCACTTAGAATCACTGTTTTAAACGTTTTATTTTACAACTAAGCAAAAAATCTCGTAAGCACTTGTAAAGAGACGGCACAAAATTCCAAACGAGCTGCTTTTACCAATTCAGCCTTTTATGCCTCCTCTGATGCAAAAAAAGACATTTATTTTATGCAGTTATCTTTTACGTTATATACATTACACCAATTCTGAAACATTAGAGAAATTACCTCCGGACAGCAAAGTCTGAGCAAGTTGATGGACTTGCCACATATGAAGATGTCGTTAGCAAGTTCTCCAAGGAACATAGGAACACATTTAAGTTTATCTGTGTCTGCCATCAAGAAACCATTGGTCCAGTAATGCTTATCTGCAATGTGAACAAACATCAAGAACCAAGAAGAGATCTGGACTAGATTTACTTCTATATTGACGTTTCTATTAACCCTTAAACGTCCAAGCCTTTTGGTCAAACATATAAGGTTGAGGGGAGAGGAAAAAGTTTGGAAAGGGAGCCCCCTTTCTCCATGATTTTCAATATGCCTTGTCTGTTTGGCCTCAAACTTGGCATGCTAGTTATCATCGCCACCATTATCATCGCCATCATTATCATCATCACTATCATTATTATCGCCACTATTATCGCCTTCATAACTATTATCATCATAACCACAATTATCGTCATCAACATGATCATCATCACCTCCATTATCCCCATCATCACCACTATCCTCATCACCTCCATTATCCCCATCACCATCAACATCCTAACCATAATATTCATCGTAAGTGCCATCATTGGTGCAATCACTAACATCACTGTTGCCACAGCATCGTCCCATCATAAAAGCTATTACCATAACCATAGCTATCAATATATTTACCTCTGTAAGCGAGATACTGATCATCCATCTCAATCATAAACTCTCCATATAAATCGTGGCAGACACCTTTAAAGATCCAGTTTTGAATGAACCTTTAAAGGAGAAAAACAAGCCAGAATTCTCTCAACATGACGCAAGATTTTAAAAACATTCTTTGATCTGTTTTAAATGATAGGGTAATTGTGTGTTATTACTATTCCGTGAAAGAGCAACTTGACATTGTAAATAAAGTAAGCCTTTGTTCCACTTAGTTCACCTCTAAGTTCACCAACTTAAGGACTAAGTCGTGCGTGTTAAAAGTTGATTTGAATGAAACGAAATTGCTACTTACAAAAGGTACGGTGCTACAATGTTCTTGAGAAGTGAAAGCAACACTGAGTAGAACTGAGAAGAGGAATGCTCCAGACACAGTTCATACAAGTACGATAACAACTTCACACCCTGTACAAGAGAGAATGTTTTAATATAAATTAGACATGGTGCACACATTTAAAATGCTGAAACTTTTATATTATTTTCACTGTTAATTTGTGTTAATGCAGAATAAACATAAGTCTTTAAAACAAGGAACTTTGTAATTGTCAGGACAGAGAAAACATTTTTTATGAGTCATGTTAGTCATGTCACGAGTCAGTCAGAAAATAAATGCCTAAGGTTAGGATATAGGTTAGATTTAGGGTTAGCATTAGGGTTGGGGTTGGCTTAAGGGTTAGAGTTGGGATTAGGGTTACCGGTGTTGTTTTTTTTTCAGGTTAAACATTTTGAATCATGACTCATTGCCTCATGACTCAGACTCGTTGACTCGTTTTCTTATATCTGGTGCTACCACATGTTACATTACAAAGGCAATCTAACTGCAACATATTGTAAGGAACCATAAAGTGAGATATCTGCCTGATACACAAACTTAGGTGGTAGAACTTACAGTTGGAAACCTTGGTTTCTGATCAGAATTGGATCTCTTGAATGCTTCAGAGCAGATGCAAACTTCTGCAAGAAACCTATAAAAGTGTAACATAACATGCTAAATGTGCGAGTCGATATTCTGTTGCAATGCATAACTAATTACAGTGTAGGGATGATGAAACATTTGAGATGTACCATATCAACATAAATTCAAAGCACTGAGTGCTTAAAGGATCCGTCAATGAGTTTTGTTTTATTCTTACTTCTTATACCTATAAAAACCAAGAAAAATTATTCTGATCGTTTGTCATACAAATCAGCTTTGAGGCACACAAAAGAAAACTGAGTAGAAGATTCCTTTTTCATATAAGATTTTACACTTCCAAAGCCAGATAGAATTTATTAGAACTTGTTTATTTTGACTAATTGTGCAAGAAAATGGTATTGAAAATGATAACACATAGCATTTAATGCTCTTGGGTTTCTCTTGGGTTTCTCTTGGGTTTCTACTGGGCTACACAAAATAACTTAGTATCTATATCATACCTCAGCTGCTTCCCCATGTTACGAAAGAAACTGTACAACTGGAAAGGACTCTGGACATTTTCTGCTGTTTCACAGAAACACGTTAGTTTGTAAGAATTGACGAGAGTACTGAATCTATAACTAATTATCCAAACCTAAATGTATGTCAGTTGCTGTAACGGACGCTCTAAAAAGTCTCAACTATGAGACCTACATTCAAACTTTTTTCTTTTCGTTTCTAATGAAGTAACAACGTTATGATTTTTAGGGTCAATAATATTGCATGCCTTACAATGTTGCTCAAACATCATTATGAAATTCTTCATATCAGTGAAAATAAAAGCCTGTCTGCATTTGAAAAAAAGAGGAAATTAGATATTTCCCTATGATATTGTAGAGGTAGTAAATTATCATTCTCGATTTATATTACTGTCACAGCGACTATTCTCACTATTACAATGACAAGTATAGCAGTATTGCTAAAGAACTGTTCTATGACTCATGTAATTTAAAAGACAGTTTCATTACCATCAACTGACAACACAACTCCTCTGTAACAATGCAAAAAGTTTTGCAGTGCTCCACGGAAGGCCTGCAACACGAGACCACCGGCAGGATTGTGGTGGTTGGCAAACTTGTTCACTCTAATGTAATCGGTTCCAATGACCGCCAACTTCGCTAAAATGCTCTGTAGAATTTCAGGTGAACAACCAGTCGTCCTTACATTGTTCTTCACATGGAAAGATTGTGATGGCTACCAATAAAAAGTTTAAAAAAAATAGTAATGGTAAAAGTCCAATGCTTGTGGGATGTGGCTATAAAGATGAACTCAAGTATTGATAGCACAAACATGCTAGTAGCTAACTTGGAGCCACTATAATGGGCACTATGGCCACGTTGGTAGCGGGCTTATACCCCTTTAAACTACCATAATAAGCCCGCAACCAACGTGACCATAGTGCCCAATATAGTGGCTTCAAGTTAGCTACTAGCACGTTTGTGCTATCAATACTTGATTTAAAAAAATTAGTCTCAACATAATATAAAGATATTTATATTATGTTAAGCAGGGAAAATTTTAATTCAATATATTGTTAAATAGGTTTCATCCTCGGAACACCAAAGACAAACCAGTCAACAAGAATTTAAACGATGGCCTCCCGACAGTGACAACATCATGAAGACGCAGCAATGAACAGCCAAGCAGCCAGGTCCTGCTGTCTTGATGAACAAAACATATTGGAAAAATGATGAGAGACAATTAATTATGCAAACAAAAGAGAACCAGAAAACTCTTACCTTATCCAAAGCAAAAGATACTGATGGTACTCCTAGGAGAACATTCAAAGAGTCTTTAACCAGCTGTGAATGAGTTACCATCTCATGGGCTGGCTTAGGGTCCTTAACAAGGTACGACACTTGCTTCATAAGAACATCATACAGCTCATCCAACACTGCAGGGCCAGCCTCAGTCAAATAGGGATTCTCTGGAGCCTGATGTCTCCTAAGAGTAGTTCTAACAGTTTGTGTTTGTTTTTATTCCTTGGAAAGCTATGAGCTATGTAGAATGATTTTGTACAGCCTTCATTTTTTACAAATGAAGACCTTCCCATCATCAACATCTTTTCTAAAAAATACATAAATTATAAAGCTGTTCCCTGTGTATCTATCATTCCTAAAGTCTATAAAACTATACAGAAATTTAAAACATTAACCCTTTTCCTTTTAGAAAATAAGACGTGTTTTGATAGTCTACCATCAATATCAGATGCACATGACCCCCAACGTAGTATCATATTTGATCCATAATTTTTCGAGTTTTTTAATCAACAGTATTGAGGAATTTCTATCACGATTATTTTACAATTTCCCATGACTTAATGTTTTCTGCTCGTTTCATTGAATGCATTAAAAATGTGATCTTCTCCTTGCATGTTGACTAAATTAAAAGGAGGGCAGTTTTAGACGTAGCATTGATGGCAACACTGTACTATTTACTGTATGTGTTCAACTTCGTCTACAGAAATTTACTCACTACTGGCAATATTTTTAAACACCCCTTATGTAAATTATACCTCTAATTTCTAATTACATTCATAGATCTCAAAGCAAATTTCATATTATCACAGATCTTGAAAATATACACTAAAGTTCAAAGACAGTCCCGTGAAGTCAAGAAAAACTCCAACCTACCAGAGTCAAGAAACTTAAACTTAAATTCTATAAAATATATTTACCTCCCATTCATTTCCCAGGTATAAAATGTTTGTGGTGGAAGTCTTGCTGCAAGTGCCCAGATATCCTCTTCTGAACCAGAGCACAGTGATGAAAAACTTGACGAGGCTGCAGAACTAGCCAGCTCATGAAAACCCTCATCCTCCTGAGACTGATTACACCATCAGTTAATAAATAAGAAGAGGGGAAAAGAAAAGAAAAAAATGTTTAAATGGATTAGATGGCAGGTGAATGAAAGAGTCATTAAAAAAAACCCGAAATATATCAATAAAAAAAATGGAATCATAAAATTTAAAGTTAAATTAAGTTAACATAAAGCATTTGTTCATTCGATAAGGGTTGTGAGTGCCAAGAGAGTGGATGAGTCTCATATCTCTAGTATTATGACAACCATTGTCCCTTTTAACTAACAGACCAAATGCAACAAAAGTAAAAAAAGAACAGTTTGGAGAAGTACTGTAAAATGGCCTGAAGAGTGCTGTGAAACAGCTGCAAGCAGGTGCAATAGGACAGCCCAGACAAGACAAGGGTTTTGATTATGTCTTTGACTAATTTTTTATTCTGTTGTGTAAGATCTTTACTGACTTCACAATAAAACTTTGTGTCGGACAATTGTTACAAGGTCTCTTTTTCGTACAATCAGTTTGCCAAACAAGGCCATTTAGTCACAGTATAAAAAATTACGTAGTGGGTATCAACGCAAGGATGGAAGGGAAAAGGTAGCAGCCATAAGTCACAGAGAAGAAAAGGTAGTTAACATGAATCCACTAGAGGAGAAGGGGTAGTGGTCATTGACCAATGGAGAATAAAAATTAGTCGACATGAATCCACTAAAAGAGGAGATGTTGGCTATAAATCACAAGAGAAGAGAAAATAGATGGCATGAATCCATTGAAGGAGAGAGAGTAAAGAAGAAGAGGGAGTAGAGGCCATAAATATTTTAGTCAAAAGTGATAATCCAGTTGACTTACATCTACAGAGTTTCTTTCTTTTGCACAGAATGCTAATGTCCTGCAAATAAAAGCAGTATACAAAATTAATTATAAGCTATTTGGGAGATAAAACACAGTGAATAACTTCAAAGGTTTTGAAATACACCATCTTACCTCTTGTCAGAAAAAGGTTTTACTAATTAAAAGCTCTTTGGTCAAATCTATCTTTTCCTGCAGTAGAGTACTTAATGATCATTATTATGACCAGTAATGCACCATTTTAAGCAAAATAATGTGGAAGAGAAGCTTAAAATATTTTAGGTTTCAACAAAAAATGGAAATCGTGACCTCTGAGCTACTCCTTCTGCTCACTTACCTGCTAAGCTTTGAAGCTACAACTTCTAGTCAAGAGCAGTTCATTTTCGTTCAATTTTTTCCATGTTTCATATATTTTCAAATCAATTTTATTTTTTTCAAACCAGTTTTGTATATCAGGTTTTTATCAGCTGCTTGAAAAGGAGCTTTTATTTGGGGGAGGATGTTGTAGAAAAATTGGGAAATTCTTTCCTCATTTTCCACTCACTCCCTAAACCACCCACCAATTTCTACTTACCACCCTTAAACAACTCTATGCTCCCCCTATTCTTACCATCTAACCATACACTACATTTCCACACACTTTTTTCTTGTTTTTTTGAATTTGGTACTCACCAAGAACTGAAATACTGGCTTTAGGATCTGTAGTCCTACTCCCTCTCCACTTGACCATGCAAGCAATTGTTGCCAGCAAGCAGATTTTTCTAAGTATCACTAGTTTTTGGTCTCAGATTGATGTAAGAAAAATAAACTGGTTTGGAAGAAATAAACTGTTTTCAAAAAATTGAACCAAAAATATAATCAAATCATAACAGATCCAATGATGCAACTCTGAGGCAGATCTTAACTGGCCTGGCTACAATACCAGTGCAACACTCTCAACAGCTGAACATAAAGCCACAACTGGTATCAAAGTATTTTTAAAATACTTTAAAACTAGAGAAAATTCTTTTTGAAGGTGTCTGGCAATAGCCACAAATTATGTCATTGCTAATTTAGAGTGACACAATTCCATAGGCTGGTTAGCATAATTTATGTCTCAATACCTCGCTGGAGGCTCTATTAAGACTAAAGATTTTAATATTATTTAGAAGGTGCTACTCTTTTCTCTGCTATCCACAAATGGTTGGAATATCCCATCTTTATGGATATGGGCACTACACATCAGGCCTAGTCTCTCAAACCTCTACCAGAAGACTTAAAAGAAACCAAACACATCTATCACAAAAAGAAGACTAGGGTAGTTATTCCAATGTTGTGTGGTGTGCCTGTTCTACTGTGAGATCTGTACTGTAATATCTTAATGTGAGAGAACTGCTGTTTCAAAGTATCCAATAGATATCTGAACAGACATACAAATAAAATGCTGCAGAAAATAAATAGCAAAACAGTTACTGTTCATCTGCGGGATCAAATAAATTAATTGCATGCAATTCTACAATTAAATTTGGTTCCATAAAATCCTGTACCAATTGAAGAGCAATTTAGGTGGAACCACACACTAAGTGAGCACAGTAACTCAGGTCTCTCAACTGTTAACATTGTAAACCCTTGAAAGAGCATTTAAGCAACATTGCCTTAAAGTTTTTCATTTTAGTAATTGACATTAAAAATCTTTTATTGGTTTATTTTTAATTTTCTAAACAACTTAAGGTTCAAAAATGATATCAATCATGCCTACTGCCAGTCCCATTCAAGATTTGATGATGAATGAAGGCAGACATAACTAATTGAATTTCAAAGTATTGTCAGAGTGAATGCCAAAGGCAAAGAACTACAGTCTGCAATGTTAGTTATCAACTTCTCAACACAGTGTAAAACATATCTATAAATTGATCAAACTGTTTCAATTGTAACACCGATGCAGTATTCCAATTATGGTATTTACTGCTGATAATATTTATGATTTGACCAAAAGCAAAATAGTTTTTGCAAATGGCTTTGAATATCTTGAGAATTTAAAATTCTCAAAATCAGCACCTATAAAGTCAGTTAGCAGTGTAGTCAACATTGTTAGATTATCAGGGCAGTCATTGCCAAGTGTCACTAAGGAATGGAGGGGTACTGTAGATTGCAAACTTATTGATAAAACATAATTTTATATTTTTGGTGGTTAGAACAGCAATGGTTTTGAAATGATAATCACATGCATTAAATATACCACCACACCCTTAATTTCATTTAACACATCATTTATACCTTGATGATGGGGAAGAAGGTAGCTCTGGTAGTCCCAAGTTTACATGAAGGTCTTCAGTGTGACTGTGCGCTAAGGCACTGAATAAAGACATACGAGTGTTTCTCTCAAAGTTGTTCTCTGTTGATTCCTACAAAAATGAGATGAGGTAGACTTATGTAACATGCAAGTTTACACTAGTCTTCAACTCATGAGTTCTTTTTGTAATTTAGTGCAATTGCATTCAATTTTATGGAAGAAGCATGCTAATTACAACTTGTGCAAGTTGCTTTTAGTATTCAGCCATAAAAAAAACAGAGAACGTTTTACAATTAATTTATCAGTACAGTACCATTGAAAGTTAAACTGAAATCAACAGTGCTCATAATGCTTAAGATTGTAAGATAAAATAATATTAATAGTGTAATATACATGTAGGAGAATTAACTAAAGCTAAAATCAGACCTTTAAATCAATTGAGACCAGATAATAAATTATGCTATGATACGATAACTTAGTTTAGTTTAGTTTTCCAAGCTTTCGCCGATCTACGGCATCATCAGGGAATGAAGATGGAATCATTGAAGTTAAAACATTTATTGAGCAAGGTGTTAGGCTAGATAATAGAGGTTCAGTAAACAACAGAACAATGGGACAATGGTTGGTATCGTAGCATAATTTATCTGGCCTCAATTGGTTTAAACGTCTGATTTTATAACAATTATGCTACTCAAGGACAACATTCGATTCAATGCTTAATAACTAGAGCTAGTTGAACTTTTAAAACAAGAGTAATTTACAAAATTAAAAATATCCACTTTACTTAAATTATCTCATTGTCACACAATTTATGTCACTGGTAACATTGGATTAATTTGACTGCAACTGTGTTCCCCCTGGCAGACAAGACAGGGGGATGTCTACAAGATCTCCTGTACTGATTGTGACAGTATCTACAGCAGTACTTCAAAGATAGAAGAAGACCAGGACAGTACAAGAAAGAACAAAATCTTGAGCATAAGAGAGATGTCTGCCTGGCCTGAAACCAAAACTTCTGCATTGTCCAAACATGCCAACCAAACTTCTCACTGCCCTGGGATCCTCTCTGTTAAAGAAGCCATCTGAATGAGACTCCAATAAAACAACATAAACAAGGATTGCAGAATTGAAATTTCTTATGCTTGAATTCCACACCATACTGAAACACACCTACCAAGAATGAACACTGGTTGTAATGAAACCTCATAAAGTTACATATTAATCAATATTAATATTCAAAATTATTATTCTAAATTAATATAATTAAGTTTTAATTCTCCTCAGGTTATTTTTGTTAACAGTTAGTTTGGAAAATAATCTCACTTAAATTTTCTAATTACTAACAGCTCAACGTATAAGCATTTGCATAATTAAGCACTTTACTGAACAGAATGAGAGAAACTTAATGTACCTTGGGATCAAAAAAATGTCCCAAAGATCCTGGAGAAGCTTCAAATATCTAAAAGCAACAAAAGAAAAACTCATTTTAAATAAGAATGATAAATGTTAAAAAAACCTAATATTCAAAATTATTAAGTTCATGGTTAAGAAATCTCCATAATAAAGATAAAATTATTCAATATTAAATTAATTTTTTATAATTGCATACTACATACTTCTCACTACGGTGTACAACTTATCAATTTAAAAAACTGTTTCTGTAGAAACACCGACACAGCATTCCATTTATGACATTAATATTCAACTCTCACACTAATTCTTTAACATGTAAATTACCTCCATGCCACTCGAGGTTTGCCTGCAATCTCCATTGCCAGGAATGGCCAGCACTGGTGCATTTTCAAACAACTCTCTACAAATAAGGAAAACAGACTTACAAAAATCTTATGGCTGGGCATTAGTAGATTGTAACAAATCACGTCAAACGGTATTGTTTTTCAAATCAATGCCAATTTCATTTTACCTTAAATTACCGTAGTACTGTTTACTAAAAGAAAACATGGGAATTATTGAAACACCAGAATTGATGGAAAACATTTGTGCACAATGCAACATGTACACAGAGTTCTGACTGTTGCTAAGCTATGCATTGTATATCAAAATAACATTGTGGCTCTTATAGGCTTTGGGAAACAATTGTTATCATGATTAACATTCAAGCTCACTTTTATTCATAGTACCTTTTGTAAGGGATAATCATCACTACTACAGTAATATGGCCTTAGTACCCATACAATAGTAGCTTCAAGTTAGTTACCAGCATACACGTGCTACTCACAGTAAACTTGATTTTCAATTACCATGATTAACACATGCCTTTATGAGGGCTACATTATAATTTTAGATGATTGAAAAAGATTACAACAAATTAATTTTTTCCATGCCAATCTAAAGATGTCCAGCTTTATACAACAGATGTATGTTAAGATAATGTTAGCATCAGTTGGAAGTAAATAATTTATGGGCTGTAATGTTTATTGTTGTTTTCAATTTGGTAACCAAAAAAAAAATTATGGTATATATGTTATCTGCCAGCCAGGAGGTCCATATTGAGAAAAACTGTGCCTGAGGTCTTGCATAAGGACCAAGCCAGAGGCCGAGGTCTGTACCTTAATATATATATATATTTAATTTCAAATTATCAAATACTTGCCACGCGCTAGACATATAACGGTGTTAAGATGTCAATCTGTTTAAATTC
>JANCMA020308618.1:0-12007 GCA_024336925.2 Zoanthus solanderi | reverse complement strand
CCCCCTCCCGTTATATCTTTTTTTTATTCCAAAACATTTTAGTGTTGCCTACCAAAGTTTTGTAAGCTGTTCAAAGATACTGTGGCTTAGGGGTTGTTTACATGATACTTGGGAGTTTTTCGCACCGACGTTGGTTTGCTTCGGTCCCCTCTTTTAGCTCAGTATTTGTTTACGTTTTGTCACCAAAAAATGTCATGCTGGAGCTACTCACACTGGTGTGAGTTAACTGCTGTTGCTGCACCGTTGGCTGACATTATAAACAACCACTTATTTAAACTTAAAACGACCGTTACATTTATCACTTGAAAATAAAAGCAAGATGACTTCGAAACGTGTAATATCGCTTGTTATCAAATTTATTCTTAAAGATTAAAAAAGAAAAGTTTAAAAGTTCTGCATAATGACGTCATCTTCTAATAGTGCTGTTGCCATGGAAACCATTTAACTGACAAAGGATGATTGCTTTTGAAAACTGCAATAGTCTTGAAAGCTTTGTACCTGTCAATTGCGGTTGCCAAAGCTCTACTGTAACAAAATTTAGATCAAAGTGAGTGGAGGGAAGGGGACGGGCTGACTTTCCCCCTTCTTGATCTTATTTGCTAACGTAAATAGCTTGCACGGCCATGCTTTTACTACATGCAGTATCTATGCTTAGTGACATTTATTCAACCACACCAACATCACAGAGATGAGAATTACTCTCTCCCCCCTAGACGAGACACTAATCCATCACAGGTTAGCTGCCAGCAGATAATTGTACTCATTTACCGATCTTGGATGAATGGAAATCTCGCCAGAACCGGGAATCGATCACGGAATCTTGTAGCTAGTAGCCATAGATTTTACCTACTGCGCCAAACTTGCCTCCGTAAGAAAATAATTTAAATAATTTTTAGGTAAATCTGTTCTAATGTTTTATTGAAATGTTTCAGTCCCACGTGTCAACAAGCCTCCCAGGGCTGACGTCACACCGAAAGAACAAACAATTACTCTACCTACAAATGAAGTTGTGTTGGATGGTCGAAGTAAGTCAATTAACGTTGGAAATTCAAACAATGGGTATTGTACGGACCCTGTAACACTTTATTGCTTATAATATGAAATGAACATACAAGAGCCTTTAATATTTTTTTTAATATACAGGTATCGATAAGGAAGTAGTTGTGTAAGAAATTATGATAGAAAGAAGGGCGACAAAAATCTTATCCTTGTTTATGGTAATGATATTATAATGATGTAAGTGTTTGGATGAGAAAATATATTTTTAGTAGTTCATCAGTGGCCATATTTTTTTATCGAGATTAAAGTTTTTAAAGAAGTCTATGTTCATTTCACGTAACCATGAATTATTTGGTATTCCCTCACCATCTTACAGAAAGCAGTGATGATGACCCGAGTCATTTGTCTATTTCGCACCTATTATGTTATGCGTCTTCACTTTTCTCGGTTGGCACAGCATCCTTTCTCACTTCCTCCCATGACTTCCATCCTCCTTCTTCTATTTCTTTTTCTATCATTCTCCGCCAGGTGGTTTTTGGCCTCCCTCTTTTTCTTTTCCCTTCAGGAACCCATGTGAGAGCTATTCCGTCATTGCTGTTCTTTTTTTTTCTAAGTATGTGACCAATCAATTTCCATTTTCGTCTTTTTACATCTCTGCTTAAGGGCTCCATCTCTGCTCTCTCTAATAACTCTTCTGTACTGACATGGTCTTGCCATCGCACCTCTAATATCTTTCGTAGGCATTTGTTTTGGAAAACATCAATTTCCTAGAAGCCAGACAAAGTGTGATCCCCTGACCCTCCAGGTTGGGGGTTGGGCAGAGGGCTGATAACCCACTCCCATTAAAAAAAAGCTTATTGCAGAAACCAGAAGTTATGCAAGATGATGACAAGATAGCTCACTATAAATGGGAAGAAGTCAAAGGCCCAAAGAGATAGTTTTCTATGAAGAAATAAATTATGAAAAACATAAGGGCGACAAAAATTATTTATGGTAATTATTTATGGTAATTATTTATGGTGATTATTTATGGTAATTATTTATGGTAATGAAATTGATATTTTTCATGTACTGTAGCGATGTAAAATGTTTGGATGAGAAAATATACAAGTAGTTCAACGATAGTCATAAATTTTGTTATGATTATTTAGTTATTAAAGAAATCTGAGTTCGAATAAACATTTATCAGAAAAATTGGTATATTTTGCCCAAGCGGGAAACAAACCCACGCCTCCCTGTATTCTAGTCAGAAGTGCTAACCACTACACCATCAGGGACCACCACGCTTGCAACGTAGCAGTTTCACAATTAGTTAAGTTAGTTAACGCGTGAAGATTCCTGGGCCCAATTTTTCTGAAATGCAAATGCGGCATCATACTACTGGAGTGTGTTTTGACTTCGACATTAGGCTCAGATCCACTGAATAATGCCAAATGTGAAGCATACATGAAAGAACAACAACAAGCAGCTCGGCCCAAGCCTATATACAAACATACATCAATAGTAAATAAATATGTTGTTCAGTAATCTGAGTTCGTTTCACGTAATCATATATGAATTAATTGGTGTTCCCTCACAAACTTACAGAGAGCAGTGATGATGACAAGATTGTTCAGTATAAATGGGAAGAAGTCAAAGGCCCTCTGAACAATAAAAACAAGGTTATTAGTTCTGGGTCTGACTCCCCCATTCTACAACTCAAGTCCTTGGTACCAGGAGTTTACACGTTCAAGTATGACTTCTTTTTCTTTTTACTTGGTAATAGTTTGAATACAAATCGTTTTTGTTCTTGTAATTGCTTTAGCTATGTTGGTATCATAACAGTGTTTAGAATTCTTGCTGAATAAGTCTAAAGAAACTATTAATGTGCGTCAGCGAATAGGTAACACCTGTGATTTTACCAAATCTAAGTTGAAATGATTAATTAGACTACAAAGCTGCAGTTTCGAGCTTAAGCCCATTTTACAAAGTTACTTGCCATGGTTATCACCAACATCATCTTTATCGGGTCGTAATAGTCATCGTTGTCATCATCACGGTCATCACAATTGTCATCATCATGACCATCATCATGGTCATCATATTCATCATTATGGTCATCAACATCGTCATGGTTATCATCAACATCGTCATGGTTATCATCGTCATGGTTATCATCATCATCGTCATGGTTATCATCATCATCGTCATTATCGCTGTCATCAATCATGTTCATCGTAATTGTTATCATCATGATGGTCATTATCATAGCTATCATAATTGTTATCATCATCATGGTCATCATCATCATGGTTATCATATCATAACTGTTATCATCATCATCATCATCATGGCCATCATTGTCATAAAGGTCATAATTATGTAAATTATCGTTGTTGTTATCGTCTTCATAGTCATCATGTATACCGTCATCGTGGTCTTCTTCATAACATCAGGGTCATCATGTTTAAATACAAACTACCTGACAAGGGGTTTTAAGGTTGTTTTGGTTAAAATCATCTTCCCCATATTGAAGAATCCCATTTGGTAAAAGGCAAACGAGTTAGCTATTTTTTTAAAAACGTAAATGGCTCCTTATGTCCTCATCATTATCATGGCCATCAATTTATCATCTTAGCTATTACCATAATCATAATCATAACCATAATCATAACCATAACCATAATCATAATCATAATCATTGTTGCTATCAAAATCTTCATCTTATCATCAAGGATCAAGAAAGAGGAATAATCAAACTTACTCTTAAGTTCCGAATAGTCGTACATGTACGTTTATTTATTTATTATTTTTTTGGAGGAAATTTTCCACTCTATACAGCCTTATTCGTGCCTGTACGATTATTGTTTTCAGCCATTTCAACTCTGTACGAACCTTATTTAGGCCTGTACGATTATTAAAAAGAGAATTTTCCATAGAAATTACCATGTGATTTGTTGTTGTTGATAATTAAATTCCATTTCTCAAATCAGTATCCGAGTAGCGATATAAACTGTCATACTTTTCGATCAGCTGCCTTTCTGGCCGATTGCTGCCATCTTGAACTAGAGTATTGAACTGGAAACTAGGCCGCCAACAAGCTTGCGGATCAGCGGAGTTGCTTACAAAGAGCGGGAAAACTCTGGAAAACTTCTTGAGAAATGGCCGAAAACCTTGTCAGTCTTGGATATCCTCGAGATTATAGACTGGATTTACTCGAAGATCCAGATTTTGATATAATTTTGTCCACACTGGTAAGAACTTCGAGTAATCCTAACACCTTTTACCTACAACAAGAGGTTCGAGAGTTTTTAGGTATTTTGGACGTTTACAAAAAAATTTTTTGCTGAGTCTTAGCAGCACTGGAAGAAATTGACTATTTAGAAAAAAAAACTAGTAATCAGAGCGAACATCAAGATATAATGGAACAAGCGAGCAATGATCCGTTTTCCAAGAAATATAAGAAGTTTAATTTGCATGACAAAGAGAAACTTGGAAAATTATGCGCATTTTTCCTCTCTGTACTATTACTGTGCTCTGTACTATTATTGGTTTACTTGGATTTTGCCACTATTATTTTGCTCTCTACTATTATTCGGAACTTAAGAGTAATTACAGCTAAAGAAAGAATAACAAAGCTTCATGCAATTTTGAAACAGAAAAAATTTCGGTACTTTAAAAGGCATTCAGTGTATTATGTAAATTTGTTAATTTACATATATAGGTTGTAGTTTAATAGAATTGTCGCTAAAAGGCGAAACCATAACATTCTGCACCAGTAATTAGCAACTCTTTGTTTTCAGACTGACTGTTGTTGATTCAGATGATGCGACGGACTCCACTACAGCCACTGTGACTGTTAATAATGGTAAGTTTTGTTTGTAATCGTGCCCAAAACATAGAGTTAGTTTTTTTGCCAGCGTTGTGATATCTGAAAGACCAATGGAAAAACCCTGAAAGCTTTATTGTCTTTCCTAGTTGCGTTTGAGGTATAAATTTAGTTGTTTTCTCTGTTCAGTTGCAATTCGCAGTTGCAATTGTTTGGCCGACGTGGTTGGTGCAGCCTGTTGGTACGACATCTGCCTTCCAATCACAAGATCCCAGTTTGATTTTCGGCTCTACCGAAATTGGAATATTTATGCAACGTCGTTTTTGCTTAAGCTAACATATCTTTTCATCCTTCGAGTACCAGATCCTTAGAATACTATGTCAGTATAGCTGATTAGGTAATCTGCGTACCTTTAAAAGAGTTGTAGGTTTTAGGTGGTTGACAATTTGTCTTTTTTAGTTAATCGACAGCGCTTTGAAGTAAAATACCTGCTGCATCCATTGTTATCTGTTTTAGGTATTGCTAAAATATTCAGAATCCGTAAATATCTAAAGTAATAGGATTCACCTACCAGCTTGGTGACTGCCCTCTGTAACCGGTACTCAATGGCTGTACGTTCTTAGTACTACCACACATGCTCTGTCTATCATGCTTTATCCATACTTTATTCATGCTTTATGTAATTGGTTTTGAGTCACAAACCTAAAGTATTGTGCTTTTACTCTTCTTTGATTACCAAAGGTAGCCCAAGCCTCCGTCACGAACGAATACTACATGATGCATGTTGATTTTCTAGTGATTGTATGGGTACTTTTGAACTTGTGGTTTTGGCCATAAATCTCAATAAAATTTAATAAAATACTTTACCCCGATTCTTAGGTTTGGTGGGTAATGTTGAAATCGTATGCAAATCAGAAAGAATAACAACATGACAATCTCCAAATAATCCCTTTTAGTTTGTTCTTGACGGAAGTTTCACTACTCGTGTGACTACTTATCTTGAAATTAACTCTTGTGCAGTTGCTAAGATATCTGACTGGCGACCACAAGGTCCCAAGTTCGATCCTCGGCTCTGTCGAGATTTGAACATTTGTGCGACCTTCTTTTCCGCCTAAGCTAACTCAGCTTTCCATCCTTTCCGGGTAGGTAAATGAGTACCAGCATCGGCTGGGAGCTAACCTCAGATGGTTTAGTGTCCCGTCCTGGGGGAGCCAAGAAATCTCATCCTCTTAACACTACAGAAGCCAAAGACTGGAACCGGCTCTATTTGCTACTTGGCTCTCAAAACATTTATCTTAATAGTATAGCTTTAGCTAGCCTGGAATTTTATCCTAACTAAAGAACCTTGTAAGAAAGTAACCTGTCCTAGTTTTCCGCTGGTTGATCTTAATTATATTCTTTTACAGAGAAAGATTATCCTCCAGTAGCCAGAGCTAGTCACGATGTCGTTCTGACGTTGCCGGTTAACTCCGTCACACTAAACGGAAATAGCAGCACAGATGACAAGGTATTTTGACTTTCACTAGTGTCACTTGATATGAATGTAGTTGAGTGTTTTAATTATAATGAGTGGAGTGCAGCGTTGCTGAAATCATACATGAGTTTTCATACTCCAGTAATCTATATTGATTCCATAATTTACATAATTAATTCCATACCAATAATTTTAGTGTTTTTCATTATTTTACTGCTGATAGAGTTCGCCGTTCGTGATTCTCGTCATTTGTTTGTACCAAGATGATAACTTCTGAAATTTAAAAAAAAACGGTTTTTGAAAAGGATATATTTAAATGGTGCTTGAACTGGCAGTCTTGAAAAAAAAAATTACTGAATTTGTAAGAACGGAAAGCTGAGTTGATGATGATGATGATGATGATGATGATGAAACTTTATTTAAACACGGTGCATTTACAATCAGTTGAAACTGCTTTTCAGAAAAACCGTGTATTACCTTAACAATATGTCTATTAACAAAGTAATAAAAGATATTACAGAATTATATAAATATGAAGCACAACAATAAAATTTTCTCGTAACTGAAGATCAAATAACAGCGAGATCGTTAATATTCTTTTTGAAAAGTGAAAGATTAGAAGCAGACCTTATTTTGAATGGGATCGAATTCCATACTTTTGCCCCAGTAAAAGAAAAGCAATTTCTTTTTGCAAACTCAGTTCTAAATTTGGGCAAACGTAGTCTGTTTTCGTTCCCTCTCAGATCATTATTATTGTCGCTGCTTGTAAATAAATCGGAGAGATAATCTGGAGCTTTCTTATAAAAAGTTTTGTACATAGGAATAGCGGTATGTTTCCGCCATAAGGTTTCCCGATCATCCCATCCCAGTTGCTTTCTGATATCTAGCGACCTTTCGTCATAACCCTTGCGGGTGATAATTCTGGCTGCTCGTTTTTGCAGTTTTTATAGTCTCACCGATAGGGTACTATTTAGATTACCCCACACTATATCGCAATAATCAAACAGGGGTTTAACAAGCGCATTATATATAGTGATTAGGGTTTCTTGAGGAACATATTGATAAGCCTGTCTGAGGGCACCTAATGCAGTGGATACTCTTTTGCGAAGGCTGTCGACATGTTCCTCCAATACAAGCCGCTGATCAATACCTGTACCTATGTTAGCTTAGTTAGCTTTGGTGGAAAAGATTATGACACAAATATTAAATCCAGAGCCTTGTGGTCGAAATGCATACCAAGTCGCCGTCTCCGTTCAGTTCACTTTCTATCTGATAATAATATTAGTTTATTTCTATTTGCAGGGTATCGCTAGTTACGAGTGGAGTAAAACTTCAACCAGTCCAGCCGTTGGTGATATGCAGGTCAGTTCGTCATTCTGTTTTATAAAATAATTTGGATAGTACGTGCGCTTTGATTTGTCAACAAGTGTGTTTTCATAGCGTTGTGAAGCAAAAAAAAAAAAATGACGTGCGCGACATTACTGGCAGTCTCCAAGTTGTGAGAATTTACAGTTTCGTGAAAGAAATAAAACTATACATATGAGCTTCCTATATCGTCTTTCTCTTTGTTAAGACAGAAAATAATAATTTTATAAATGAAGTAAAACATGTTCTCCGTGCCTTCATAGCCTGGTGAAAACTGAAGCGAATGTTTGGGAGAATTTGAGAGTGGATCCGTGAAAACCCGAGATGCAGTTCAATACTTCCTATCATACGGATAGCTTTAATGATTACCTTAGAGTGCCGGTTTTAGATTTGGATTGATATAGTAGCTTTCTATCAAAAGAAAAAGTGTAGAAGATTTTCCCTTTTCATTTTAATATACTGCATCATTTTAGTGTTTCTTCACAAGCTTACAACTGAATGCCTCTCATTTATTTAGGGGACCACGACAGCTTTTTTAAAAGTCTCCAATCTTGTTGTCGGTGACTACACGTTTATACTGAAGGTGACCGACGCACGTGGTCAGTCGGACAGCACCAAAGTGACTGTAGTTGTTCAGCCAGAAAAGAATGAACCACCTGTCGCCAGAGCCGGCTCAGATAAGGTGAGAATTCTTCTAAAACTCTTCTTTGAATGAAAGAAAATACAACGTCTTGCCCTTCGCCATTTACATAATTTTATCTCAAAGTTCAAAATCTTTTGGTCATTCCCATACATAATGTAAGGAGCTGACATTTCGAGAATTGCTAATGCTCGAAACATCAGCTCCTTTTGGTACTTTCATACTTGTAACTCCTCTCTGACGTACTCCAATAAATCGTTTAAAAACATTTACATATACACTACTGCAGTTTGTGTCTGAGTCTTGAAAACTTCAGTAAGACTGGACCGAGTGACGAAAGCGCAAGGCAAACGTGATACTGACAAGTTTTATAACGGTTTTTGGGGTTTTAAAAAATGTGAGGAAAAAAAAAAGGGGGGGGGGGGGTAAGAGAAAACAAGTGATGGGAAAGATATATGAGAATCTATGATATAAAAATAAACCTTTAATTCTATTTTAATTGAGAGACGTTTTTCAGTAAAATCTTTGCGATACTCGGTAACGTGAATTTGGAACACGTATGGGCAAGAAACAATAAAAACTGTTCGTGATCTGGAACGTGTTCGTACTAAACTCCCTAAAGTTAACAACGATATATGATCTCTTACAACCAGTAAAAATGAAAGAATGTGTCCTAGCGAAACTCAGTATCAAAGTAAAAGAATCGCTGAGGCATTGCTTGTTATAAAATTAGTAATGTATGCAAAAACACCAACTAAATCTTTATAACTTCAGTTAGTAATAAGGTTTACCGACGTTTTTGTTTTTTTTACATATTGCGGGAATCGTTTGATCTACATTGCCTTGTATTAATTCCCGTAGGACCTGGTGTTCCCGGATGATACAACCACTCTAGATGCAAAAGACAGCAGAGATGATCAGAAGATTGTGAAGTACCATTGGGAGCAGATACAGTAAGAATATTGGTTTGGTTTAATTAACAATTGGAATAGGAGCTTGCAATTTTTATCTATTGGCGATAAAAAATGAGAGTGAGTATTCAAATTGTTTTAGTAGAAATCTCTGATGACTGAAGAAGAAACAAAAGAACGATACTTTTTTGACAAACAATTATTGAATATATTCAAACATTCAATGGTGATGATTCACGAGCGACCACTCGTCGAGTGAAAATGTCAATTTTCTTACCTTTGAAACTTTTAAAACAAAATGTTCTTGCTATTTTAGTTTTCTCTGGGATTGCATTTTGAATAAGAGCGTTTCATTTCTATTCCGAAACGTCTGAAAAGCGAGAAAGAGCCGCCATTTTGCATACTTGTTTACATGCCGCAGACAGTATCTATTACCTGATAGTGATAGATAACGTGTATAGTAGCCAATCAGATTGCAGTATTTGCGATAGGTACTGACTATGTTTCTACTAACCTGTTTTAGTACAATGCGGTTGTGAAAAAGGCTGGAGCTACAGTTTTAGATGGAAGTATACTAAGTTGTTTATATACAAAAGAGATTGAAAAAAGCTATCACCGTTTCGTTATTATTTAAACTCTTTTCAATTGAATTTATTCCTATATAACTGGTATTTATCGAGCTTTAAATAAGAGTATGTTCCATTCACAAGTGTCTTATACAGAAAAAAATATCTTTGTGTTGAAAGTGCTCGACTGTTGCAATACAATTAATATCAATAGGATTGCTATAATCAGAGAAAGGTAAACATTCTCTTCTACTCTAGGAATTTTAGATAACTTGTGAAGATCAGCTATTTTCTTTTAAGAAGAAAACCAGAAGAAGATTCTTGAGAATAGATAAAGTTTTGTATGAAAAAGCTGAATAATAATGGTGAAACAAAAATTGAGCATTTTGGCACGTGCGTGGTTAGCTGCTCACTTAATGCTACACTGTATTCCCACCAATGACTAAAATCTCAAAAAAGCTAATGAAAACCAAATATTACAGTGAATGTTTTCACTTATGATTGAAAAATAGATTAAAAGTAAAAAATATCACACGTTAGTTTAGGGAAAACCACCTACTGATCAGAAAAAAAGTTACTGACGAGTCATTCCTATTGTTCAGGGGACCAGCGCCATCAGAAATGATTGGTGCTAACAGTCGTGTTGTAACATTGAAAAAGCTCCAGGAGGGACATTATGTTTTTAAGTTGACCGTCACAGACCAAAAGGGACTCACGGGACACGACAACGTGGCCGTGAACGTTAAAAAAGGTAAGAAGTAAAGAACGCGCTCCTTGATCGTTTTTTTGTATGTTGGTTGCAATAGCAGTTAGTTAGTCTCAGATTAGGTTTCATACTAATTTTATGTTCGAGTGTTAAGAATATCTTCAACGAATGAGTATTGAAACCAAATGAGAGATTTTCAACACTAGTTTTATATTAATATATGTTAAAATAAAGCTTGGAACAAGTCCTGCTTTGATTTCGGGAAATCATGCAAGAGCAAGAAACTTTCTGATTATTCCGCGGATCCTTTCTTAAATTTTAAACCGCGCCTGGTGTAGGTCAGACTAATGAAGAACAAACACGATATTCTGTAACTATCCTCCTTGTTATGTGTGCTAGGAATGTGTTATAGCTTATGGTTTTTGTCTTTACGTGTAGATATTTTGGGTATTAAATAGGTGTGCGGTGATTCGAACTTTATCTTGAAGAGATAAAAATGTCTCACTCGTTCTCTTAGCAGCATTTTTGAGTAAACATTACATAGGGGCGCGCGGAGATACGAACTTTATCTTCGAGGGTTGAAAAGATCTTGACTTAGGATAAAAAAAGGAAATGAAAAGATCGTGGTATTGAAAAAAAAAGCGCGACAATTGCCTTAAGTGGTAGTATTGTTTTCACGTGTTAGGGTAACAGGTTTTTGAAGAAGAAATGCACAGATGTCGCATTGATAACTAACAATTGGACAAAGAGTTTGAGTTTTCTACCTGTTCTTCTGTCAGCCGATAAAAAACTAGAACCATTTAACCTCTAACTGTTGTATGGAAGCTCAAAACATTCGAAGATAAAACTCCTATCCATGCAGGGTTTTCTATAAATTTCAAAGTAGAAGAGAAGGAGCGGATATTTCTCATATTTTTATGATCTGAATAATTAATTGCCAACGAGGCAGCCGAGCAAAGACGCGAGGCTGGCGAGGCGGCAGCATCATAGAGCCGTGCGAGGTTGAGGCAGGTGGAAAAAATCTTGAGTGATCCGGAGACATGTAAGTAATATAAGATTTTATGATGTAATGCCAAAGAGGCCTTTTTTCTTGGAATGGACCAATCACAGTGACTTAAACTTGTGACGTCAAGGCAGCATGGTGAACAAATAACGGTTTGTTCATTTTACCAAAGACATTTTATCTGACAAGATTGCCGTAAAAGAGAAACATTTTAATAGGCAAAACAAAATGTTACAGAAAATTCTTTATGTTCGAAATGTTTTCACACGTAAAGTACACGCTGAGATATTTCAGTTTAGGTGTTTTTTGTTTTCAAATAGTAAAATGAGAGCGCCAGTTCTCACTACTTGCACAACTCATTTCTGTCGTCCTCGTGCTTTTGTCTTGCTCGTTGGCACTTAGCGATAGCTATTACTAGTTTAGTCTCCTAAATAGGCGGCAGTAGCCTTGAACGTTCAACCAGTCAGTTATCAACAACCAACTTCTCCTTATATAACACATACAAAATATGACATTTGGTGATGAGAAAATGAGA